>PVKB01002668.1:0-260338 GCA_004027205.1 Ctenodactylus gundi | reverse complement strand
CCCTACCCCCCAGTTTATGCGGTGCTGGGGAATCGAACCCAGGGCCTTGCACTTCCTGGGCAAACACTTTAACCACTATGCCATTCCTCCAGCCCAATAAAACTTTATAAGTAGTGAAATGTGAATTTCATATCTCATGTGAGTAAAATATTTTTCCCTTTTTTCAATAATTAAAGTAAAAACCATTCTTACCCAGAAAGGGCACAAAACATGTAGCTGGCTCTATTTTGCCAATCCATTCCTTAGTCTGTAGCAACGAGTCTCAGAGTGTCGACCCCCAATACATCTGTGTGGGAATGTGTTTGAAAGGCAAATTTTATTGCCCTACCCCAAACCTACTAAATCAGAAACTGGGGTTCTGGGTGCATAGCCCAGCAGCTAAAGCACTTACCTAACATGTGCAAGGCCCTCAGTTTGATTCCTCACCACCACATAAACTGGGATGATTGTGCACACCTGTAATCTCAGTACTTGGGAGGCTGAGGCAGGAGGACCTCTGAGTGTTCAAGGCCAGCCTGGGCTACATAGCGAGTTCAGGAGCAGCCTGGACTACAGAGCAAGACTCTGCCTCAAAAAAAAAAAAAAAAAATTAGCTGTGCAACTCTATAATTTGTAATCTAACAAGGCTTCAAGTGATTCCAACACACAAACAAGTTTCAGAACTAGTATCCTATTTTTTAAAAAAGCTCCTCTCTCTCTCTCTCTCTCTCTCTCTCTCTCTCTCCATGAGGCAGGTTGTGAAGAGAATATTGGGAAAATTAAAGGAGACAGGAGGGTAAACCATCTCTCCTAGTCAGAAGTAGGACCCAGAAATGCGGGTTGCCCCTCAAGTCTCTCTTTTCAAAAAAGAGAGAGAAAGGACTCCTCTTTTCATTCAGTATTCCAGAATAATCCATCAATCCTTGCAGTCTGCGTTCTCTCTCCACAGTGTACACATTTTCATACAATAAGAGCAGAAACACCAAGTCGCTGAGAGCACTACGCAAGATGAATATGGTGGGAACCCCACGTTCCAGAGCTGGAGAGTGTGAGGGGATTTCAACTCCACCTCCGTCTCCTCCTGCCTTCCTCCAGTCACCTCACTTTCTCTTCGTTATAAAATAACAAATTAATCTGACCAGTGATCCTGGGGAAAAGAGTGGGACCTGCTCTGCATATAGGACTAGCTGGTGCCTGTAACATCTCTGTTTTCAATAGAAAGACACACCTTCTCAGAAGAACACAGCAAAGCTTGGTAACTAGGAGGCACCCCTGGGAAGGAGAACAGAAAAAACTTCCAAGTGGAAAAAGCCAGGGCAGAGCCCACAGGGACATGACGGAGGCCTTTGTTTGGTTCATGCTGCTTAACCTGCTTCTGTTCTCTGAGTTATTAGCCTGTTTATTCTTAAAGTCTGTCAGTCCCTCAGCCTAAATGAACCAAGCAATCTCTTCGATGGAAACGACAAAACAGAGATAGATGATCTGTCTGCCTGCCTGAGACTACCAAGACGATTTCCCCTACATGTCCAGCTACTAACCAACAGCATAGTGGTAAAGGTGTTGAGGAGTGTGTTGTTTAAAAATCTGTGTTTGTTCTCTGGAACCATATGAAGTGATAGCCGGAGCTGGGGGAAGAGACAGGGAGGTGGTGGGAGGGTAAAAGATGGGAAGGGATTGGGAAGTCAATGTGATACATAGATGTACAAAACACACAAATTCATTGTAAATACTATGTATTACATCTGTATATTAATAAAAATAGTGTGGGGGAAAAAAGTAAAAATAAATAAATAAATAAAAATATGTGTTTGGATTCGCATATTCCTGTCCACAAATATAAAAAATGCACAATTTAATGCAGAAAGTACGGATGCCACCATTATGCTTTTGGGGGGGGGAAATCTGAAAAACACAGCAGACAGAAAAAAACAGCAGATATTACAAGTAAAAGGATCAGAGATGTCCTCACAAAACTGTGAGGAACGAGTGGCAGTCTTACAGGTGGATAAGGAGAGAATGGAACTGTAAGTGAGGGAAGAGCATGAGGAAATTGAAATGAAGTCTAAGGTGGCTGAGACCTGACAATAATGATGGTAGGTATGGCAGGGCCAGGAAGCCCCATCCTAAGTCGCCGTCATATTAAGCCCCTTCAGAGCTAAGGTAATTGCGCTCGTTCTTCAGCCTTTACAGCTTCTCGTAAAGTCGTTTGCACATGAAGCAGATTATTAAATAGTCATTGCATGAAAAATCAACTGAACAGACTCGCATTTCTTCATGCTTAGCTGAGGCAGGCGACCCGAATAACAGTGATGCCACAGGCAATGAGCCAAGCTGGGAAGTTTGCATACGAGATTATTCAGAGCCACTTTCCCAATGTTCCTGTACAGTCAGATGGCAAATACAAAACTTATTTGCTTCCAACAGCTTTTTTTTAAAGAAAAAAGTCACAAATATAGAGCATGTTCACTTCGGAAATTTGGTACATACCCAAAAATTATAAGAAAGACTATTTAAAACCCTTTAATCTCAGTGACTAGTGATCTCACAGCAACGCAGTAACATTTTCTTGTGCCATCAATTATATGAATGCATGACTTTTGTGATGTGATTTTCTACTAGCACATACATCAGTCTAATTTCTTTCTACGTAAGCATTATTCCATATTGGACACATAGACTGTTTCCAACTATTCATTTCACCTTTCTTTGTAAATACACCTTTAAATATAACTATAATAATTTCCATATTCCAGAATCCTAAATATAGTCTTGCAAATGCTATCAACAACATAAAAGGCCAGAAAAGAGAGATACAGCATTCTCACATGAAATAGCTTACCAATAAAAGTTTATAGGTTCTTCTGAAAATTACATATTTTCCATCAAAATTCCAGTAGGACTTTGAGGGGATTGTGATTAACTGACTTTAAAATGTACACAGAATAGCTAAGGTAATCTTTATAAGGGGTAAAGATATAAGACTTTCATTGCTAGATACTAAGGCAAACCACAAATCCACAACAAAGAAAATAATTGAATACTGGCACAGGAACAACAACAAAAAAAACAATGGAATGATTAGCTCCAAAAGAGCTACCCAAGCATGTGAAAATGTCACATACAATACAGGCTGCAACTCTAGTATAAGAAGAAAGGATAGGCTATTTAATAAATAATGTCAGCAAAACTGGTACATTGAGAAAACACCAGTTGAATTCTTGCCTCATCACATAAACCACAAAGTTAATTGCAATAGATGAGATATGTGAATCTGAAATGGAAACTTAATGAAGACTCAAAAAGTGGAGAAGGAACTAGAGAAGTCAATACACTAAAATAAGGTCTCGCTCTGGAGTCCAGGCCAGTCCTGAACTCACAGCAATCCTCCTGCCTCAGCCTTCTACTGGGATTACAGGCCTGAGCCACCATACCCAGTTTATAGAGTACTAGGGAATCAAATTCAGGGCCTTGCACTTAGCTAAGCGAGCACTCTAACCACTGAGGTATTCCTCCTCCAGCCCTTCGTTGTATGTACTCTTGCCAGCATACCAAACTTCTAATTTTTCTCTTAATGAAATAGACTTTGAAAAAATCATTTTAAGATGCTTCTCATTCTTCTTGAGACCACAATGCTAAGTGAAACTAATAAGACACAGGAAGTTAAATATCATGATTTCTCTTCCATAAGAAACCTAAAAATATAAATAATTTAAAGAGCAAAGTAAAGGAGAGATGTAGGAAAACATGGAGGTAGAGTTTTGGAGATGGAAAGGGAAGAAAGAAGGGGGAAGGGAGTAAAGAGGAGTAAAAATGACCAAGATGTGATGTGTGTATTACCAACTATGCAAAATGAATGTGACTATACTTTATTGCAAACACATATTCATAAAAAATGTTTTAAATAAAAAATAAAATGATGGAAACTCTAGAATAAACTACAGAATAAAAACTACAGAATAAGAAGTTGAGCCTAATTTTCTAACTTTTTAAACTATTTCAGGAGAAAGCCTGGTAGCATAGATGCATAATCCCAGCACTCTGGGACACTGAGGCAGGGGGATCACAAGTCTCAGTTCAGTCTATGCAGCATAGCAACTTAGCATGATCCTGTCTCAAAAAAAATGGGCTGGGATGTAGCTCAGTGTGAAGGCCTTGGGTTTGACCCCCAGTGTCACAAAATAAATAAATTTATCAATTAATAAATGATATATTAATAAAATCTCAGACGTCCTTTTCATAGATATGCACTTTTATTCTAGTTGGCTTCAGTAAGAAATTGTCTTGCACGTAAATCTTACAATTTACTTAAGTAATCTCCTATTTGGTTAATAGTCTAACATAAGCGTAGGACAATGTAAAAAGAAAGGTGGTCACATATTCAAGGCAATGAGCTAAGAGAAGAATAGAAAGACATAAAAATATGAAAAATGGTATTATCAACTGCACAAGCAGGTCAATTTTGATGAGCTCAATGGCCATCAACTCTTGAGATAAATAAAAAGCAAAATTGTGTGAACCATTTGGTTTTAAATTATATTCTAAAAGCTATGTTGGAAGTAAAAAAGTTTAAGCTTGATTTTAAGTTATCTATAACAGTGTTTGATTTTAGCCTATGTAAAATTTTTTCTCTTTAAATTTCTCTTAAATTTTCCTGAGATATTTAAATATTCTCTGTTAACAAGTTTTGCCTAGCTTCCTACAATGGAAAAAAATAAGGCCTTTATAAATAAATCTGTGAAATGGCAAATGTTTGGGAGACAGCTCTTAGGAGGAAAAGAAAAATCTTCCAGGATAATTGCTTCTTCAATTCAGCAGGGATAAGGAATAATTTCCCACACTGTATTAAGATTTTATTATATAAACAGATAACTACTTGCTCGCGTGATAATGGTTGGCTGTGGTATATGTTGTTCTCTTATTTATAAATTCATCTATAAGAATATAGAATTCTCATCTGACATAAGTGTAAATGCCATTAAAAAATGAAGTAAGTTCATGCATCTTCATGCCCCTTCAAATAAATTAACATCTGAAAGATTAAAAACCCTCATCATTATTAAAAAGGAAATAAGCTTGCAAGTAATATAAATACCACAATTTCAAAATCTGCCATTTTGACATGGCCAAAAGAAGAATTTCATTCATGTTTACACATTATTTAGGAAAAATAAGTCATCTAGGTATGTAGAGTTTATATCCAATAATATCTCATTGAAGTGAGGGGTTTTACTTCATCAAACATTCTTTGATTGTACAAACTTAACTTCCATGTTTCTCGTCGGTAGGGTTGAGTTAGTTCCTTTCCAAAAGACATCTTTCTTTTTTCTGGAATTGGTCATTCTCCAATGACTGTTTTGGAAGTGCTGTACGTTACTTGTGCAGAACTAGCCAATGAAAGTGGGCATAGCTCAGCGGTTGGAATGCTTGCCTAGCAAGCTTGAGACCCTGGGTTCAATTCCCCAGCACCACATAACCCAGGCAGGGTGGCACACACCCATAATCCCAGAGTTTGAGAGGTTGACACAGGACGATTGCCTTGCGTTTGAGGCCAGCCTGGACTACATCATGAGTTCAGGCCCAGCCTGGACTATAGAATGACACTCATTTCAAAGAAAGGAAAGAAAAGAAAAAAGCTCACCTTCTAGCTCTTAGCCTACTGAAGCAGAGCCAGGGTGACCCATGTTTCACACCTAAAGGGGTTTGTCACACCCAAGAGGAGCACACAGTTTTCCACTGAGCACTACAGATGATGACAGACTTCTAACAACAACGACTTATCTTTTCTGTGGTTTCATTTTTAAAAAGAATTCAACCACGACCTTCCCTGTGAGATACAAGCACCACCCTAACACTTTCAGCAAGCCGTTTTTACACACAAACAGCCCACGGGGAGCACACAATAATATCATTCTCCTCCTCTCGCCTCCTACTTCCTTCTAAGGGATGGAACACTAAAAAAAGTGAGCAAGTGGATAAGACAATTTAAGAAATTGTGGGTGAAATTTAAAACCTGTTTGAAGATGCAAAATCTTCCAAACTACCAGACCCCCAAACCATGAAAAATTATTTTTATGTCACTTAGAATTTATATTAGCCAATTTATGCTTAACCTTATTAAGTGACATTATTAGTTCTCCTTCCTCATAAACATTCACATGTTCTCAGTCTTTAAGAAAAAGATGGAGCCAGGTGTGGTAGTACATACCTGTAATCCAGGCACTCTGGAAGGCTGAGGCATGAGGATCATTAGGGCCAGCCTATCTTGAGCAATCTAGTGACTTTGTAACACCCCATCTCAAAATTAAAAATTAAAAAGGAGGAACATACATCTCAGTGAGGAGGCCCTGGGTTCAATCCCAGTACCAAGTGAAGAGGGAATCTTACTTTACAAAGTAATTGAATTTCAGGAAAATATATTTGTATATTATATTTATGTAGATCAAATACAAAGGAAATAAACACTGCCCCTAATCTACAGGAACCTTGCTAAGAATGTGAACAATCACTAATAAGCAAAGTCATCTTTCTGTATCCATGGGGGATTGGTTCTGGGACCTCCTCGGCATAATCTTACCTACAGATGTGCAAGTCATTTTGTTATGTGAAACAGGATATTATTTGCATGTAACCTATGCTCACTCTCTTATAGACCTTAAATCAACTTTCAATGACTCATAATACTCAACACAATCTAGATGCTACACAAATGGCTGTTAGATTGCATAGGTTAAGGACCAAGGAAAATAGTCTATACACATTTACTACAGATGATCTTTTTCTTCCAATATTTCAATCCCAGTTGGCTGAATCTACAGATACAGAAACCCTAGGTATGGTGAGATGGCAATACTTAATTATATCTACTTAGTGTTTCGAATTCTGATCTCTGAAAATATATTTCTATGTGTTTACTTATTATCTGTTTCCCTAAAACAGAACAAAAGCACAGCAACCTCAGGGATATTTTTGTATTTTTCCTCTGCTTTATTGACTGTGACTAGAACAGAACCAGAGCACAGTAAGTATTTCCTGAATGAATCAAAATGTACCATCAGCTAGCCACATAGTTTCCTCCCACTAGGAAGCCACCTATGTATCTGTCTGCCATAAGCTCTAACACTGCTTTTCCCAGCTCACCCCTGCTTTATGAGGATCAAGAAGCAGCTCATTAGCAGCCTGTCTCAGAGAGATTCCCATGGCCTTACTCTGCTTGTGTCACTACAGTTGGTCCGCTCAGTTTTCACATCTGACATTCATAAGAGGTGAATTTAGACTAGCTGATGACTCTTGGAAAATTTTACAAGTTAAATTATTATGTTTAAACCAAGAAGCAACAGTTACTCTGACACAGAATGAGTTACCCTCTATTCAAAATATGAGCATCAGCAGATGCTCAGAAGTGCTGAGCCAAGCTTGTCATTCACAAAGGCAGAGCCAAACAGGGATTTTCCTAAGATACAGTCAGCCCGGAAAGGGAATTAGACTATTTTAACCCATTGATTTCACCTTCTCTGCCTAACAGTGACTCACAGCCACAGAAGCAACTCTGATGAGGGTGTTAATAGAACAATTGATTCTTATGTATCTAATCTACTCTGAGCACTGCCGTCAATGCTTCTTCTACAGCTAACCCTGCCCAGAATTTCGAGGAGCTTTTCTCCTTGGAGGCTCTCTGATATTATTCTGACTCCACTCAGATGGAGGTGGTAGAAAGTGCTCTTCAAACTTACCTGATAATGGGAATTGTCTCAGTTAACTTATCATTGCTATGACAGAACACCCAACATCCACAACTTAAGGGAGGAAAGATTTATTTTAGCTCAGTTTCAGAAGGTGTCAGGCGGTCCACTCATGGGCAGCCCAGCGACAGTAGAGGCATATGGCAGAGGCTAGAGAGCTGCTCGTGGCTTTATGGACAGAAAGTCAAGTGAAGTGGGAAAGAGTTGATCTCTGGAGACAAAGGTAAGTCTAAAGTTTTCCCAGGAAAAAAAAAACTGTAATAATACTTCTTTTACCTTGATTATTTAGCTCAAGCTGCCAGTTGGGCTGCCCACACTCAGGGTGGGGGTGCCTCTCCTCACTTTCTGGCCAACAGGTCAACAACACACACCTTAAATCTCTACCCTGGTCACCTGCCAATCTCAGCAAGTTGACACAATCCCTCCAGGTCAATTCCCAAGCATCCGCTCCATTCAGCCAGGCTCCATCTCCCAACAGCACACAGTTCCACAGTTATTCCACTACATCCAAACACAAAAGACTTTTGGGGGACACTTCAGATGCACACCACAGCAAGATCATTTGAATATTTATTTTATAGGCTACAGAGCAAGATCCTGTCTCAAAACAAATGATTATTTTAAGATACACTTTCCAAATAACTACCAAAATAATCATATTTGTGAAAACCAACATCCTGAACCTATTGAAAACCATGCATAGCAACAAGGAAAACAACAATAAAATTTTTACAAATGCAGTGTGTGCGCCAATGTTCATAAGTGTCATTTATAATATCCAAAAGATGGAAACCACCTACCTATACAGCAACAGATGAATTTAAAAAATGTGATATATACATACAACCAGAATATTATGCAGCCTAAAAAAGAAATGAGATTCTGCTATATGCCACATTATATTAATAAACTTTGAAACATTATATTAAATAAACAAATCAGATACAAATGGCCAAAATTTGTATAATCCCTTGTATATTAGATAATTAGAGCAGTCAAATTTATAGAAATAGAATGGTATTACCAGGGGTTAAGAAAGAAATTTATTGTTTAATGACTGGAGTTTCAGTATGAAAAAATTCTGGAGAAAGATGATGGTGATGGTTGCACAAGAAGTGTGAATGTAAATAACACCGTTGAGTTGTACACTTAAACATCACTAAAGTGGTATATTTTATATTATACATAAAATTTACATATATATACATATTACATCACACTAAACAACATAATGCCCTTCATTTTCAGTGAGACTATGTTACTTAGCTCTAAGACATGTAACAGAGCAATTAAAAATGGCTGGGAATGGGCAAAAGCAATATGGAAGAAAATGAAATTTGAAGGGAGTGAAGAGGACTTCTGATGTGAGAACTTAGAAAACATCAGGGAGGTAAAATCACTTTCTGAAGGTAAGAAATTCAGACTGAATCTCAGAAATAAAACTCCTTGTTTGTAGAAAGAGTCGTGAGACTTGAGGTGAGCAAAGCTCTTATCAGAAGTACTCCTAGTTAGACACCCTAAAGAGAAAGAGTGGAGGGATAGCTGAAGAGTTATACAGATGACTCAAAATGCCAGAGCAGTATTTTTCTATGCAATAGAGTAGGGAGGAGACTTTAGGACACAAAGACTCAAACCCACTTTCTTTTCTAGGTAATAATCTCCTGCAAAAAGTTAGTTTATGAAAATCTAACTCATGTATTACTGGACAATTGACAAAAAGAATGCAGGCCAGCCTAGCATTTATTAAAACCTAACAATTTTATGTGAAAATTACAAACTTATTGGTGAATGAACCATGCTAGCCAGAAGAAAAATAGCTAATGAAGCAAATTTTTCACCATGAAATTAAGTAATCGTAGTGAAGTAGCTGCATCTATGAAAAATGTCCTCAAAGCAGAGCTATAAGAACACTGGGAAGAGATAATAAGATAATAATAGGAGGTAAAAGGGCTGGAAGAATAGCACAGTGGTTAGAGTGCTTGCCTAGCAAGTGCAAGGCCCTGAGTTCAATTCCCTAGCACCACATAAACCAAGCGCGGTAGCACATGCCTGTAATCCCAGTACTTGGGAGACTGAGGCAGGAGGATTGTTTTAAGTTCAAGGGCAGCCTGGACCACATGGTGAGTTCGGGACCAACTTGAACCACAGAGCAAGAGCTTATCTCAAATAATAATAATAATGACAGATTAAAATATGAATTTGATGAGGTACAAGAAAAAACAAATCCAACAGAGATGAGGATGAAATTAAGAACAAAGGAGTAGACACATAAGGAATAGAAAATACAGAATTTAAAAGAATTGGAGACAAAGTTGTACAGGAAATAAGAAACATCAAAATTGAATAACTGAAGTCTTTGAAGAAGAAAAACAAATGAACAGTGAGACAACTTTATTGAAATAAATGGCAATACGACATGTATGCATTAGAAGAACTCACTAAGTCCTAGAAAAGTTCACCCACAAAGATATCCTACTAAAGTTAATGGACTGAAAAGACACATAAGAAATCCTTTTGGACAGACAGACAAAAGAATTAAATCTTTTACAAGGAAAAAAGTTGAAATGATCTCAGATGTCCCAAGCAATAGTCAATTTCCAAAGACATCAGAGGTGTGATTGGATCCAGATTTCTTGAAGTTGTGACTTGGTTTGAAAATTCACTGATTAATTCCTTAATTCAACAAGTGCTCAGAACCATTCAGTAATTGTTTGTACGTGGGGACAATGGAAGAGTCATCTGACAACATAATTTCCTGAGGAGTAAAACATCTTCCTTCTCTTGTATTTCCTTGGGAAGCTCATAGACTAAGAAAAAAATACAAGCATGTGAGTAAACTAACACAAAATGATAAGAATTTTTAAAATCAAGATGAAGACGTGTTTAGAAATGGGAAGAAACTTAGGGAGAGATGGAGGACAGATAAGGCACCAAACTATTAAAATTTTACCTTAATTATAGATGATGAAAATTAATGAAGGAAATAATGGGAAAGTATTGTGGCATATATATTGTGTTTTAGATGTGCATGGGGCACTGGACCTCAGTCACTCAGGGATGAATTACTCATACTTCAAAGGTTATGGCATATTAAAACTTTATGTCAGACAAAAATTCCCCTCTTTTTTCCCTTTTTATATTCACATTTTTTCTGATTCCACTTAATTCCTACTACACGCATCCATATATACTAATATTTGGGTGTGTTCTTATAAAATACACATTTGTTTTTAACTGATCTAAATGTTAACCTATCATTTCTGTCAATCTCTCTTTTAAAAAACTAACCACTATGATCTTTTATATGTGTTTGGCACTAAAGACGGGGCCCAAGAACTCCATACTGACCTACATTCCCAGCCCATTTTTCTTAGCTCCCGCTAAGTCCCTAAGTTGCCCAGGCTGGGCTCAAACTTGGAATTCTCTTGCCTCAGGATCCCAGAGGCTGGATTAGAGGCCTCAATCAGTGGGCCCAGCTACCATAATGATTTTAATATGTATTCGTAAGGCTAGCTGTTTACATAACCTGTTGCAAGTGCTAGATAACACTAAAAGACAGTCATCCATTACATTCTGCTATATTCGTCCATTCATCCAGTGACAAGTGACAAGTAATAGATATAATTCCTTACTGTCATACAATAAAGAGCTTCAGTGAATGTTGTCGTATGTGTCCTGCAGGAGAATTCTTTTGCAATATGTATTCAGAAGTTGAATAGCAGCTCAGAGCATATGTACACAAAATTCAGTTTGGCTGAATAGCGCCAGGTTCTCTCCAAGTTGGCTGCATCAGTCCACACGTTCACCAGTAATGCAGGAGGGTAATGAACTATAGTACTACTCTTCTTGCATCTCCTAATTTATGTCAGGTTAGTAGATACAAACTGATATGCCATTGCTGTTTCTAATCTATATTTTCCTGGTAACCAGTGGCAAACTTGTTATGCTAATTAATTCTTCAGATTTCCTCTTATATAGAAATTGTGAGCTCATTTTTTGGCCCCAAGCTATTTTCAACTGAGGTACCTCTGGTTGACAAGAAAACTTTTTACATATTTAAGATGTGAATCCTTAGGTGGGTTTAGACACTATAGATATCCTTTCTAAGTCTTCCATTTGTTAACATCACTTACAGAAATACTTAGTTTTGATACAAAATAATTTCCATTGCCTGAGAAAGATACCTTTCATGATCTCCAGTGGATGCCTGGAACTTGAAGTAGGACTGAACCCTATATATTTTTTTCCTTCATATACTTACTTTGATAAAGTTTAACTGATAAATTAGGCAATATAAAATATTAACAATAATAATGTAATGGACTACTCTGATAAAGGAAAGTTAAGTGATTTGAATGCTGTCTCTCTTACCTGCTCACTGACTTTCCCATTTGATATTCTCTACCATAGTTGCTAATGAAAAACACAACTGTGGAAATCAGAATTATTATATTCAAATTTGTCAATTTTTTCCTTACAGTTGTTTTGTTAGAGAAGTGGCTTTGCTTGAGAAGTTCTTCCTGACTCAAAAATCAGAGAAGGTCTCTAATTTAACTCATATTCTGCATCTCACATAGATTGTTCTATAGGGCCTTAAGTGGAACTGAGTTTTAATTTTGTCTATATCCTGAGCCAGTTTTTCCTAAGTTACCCTTCTACCTATCCATCATTTTTTCTATATTCATGGAGGGACAAATTTGGTTAGAATTTCACCAGATGCTCTGCAGAGACACATGACTGCAAGTAGGGACAACAGATAAAAGGTACTCCGATTGTCTCTTAAAAAAAAAAAAAAAAGAAAAGAAAAGAACCAAAGACAGTAATATCTGGGGTTCAGCGGAGAAGATTTTTAAACAACAGTGACAAAATTCCTGGAATTGATAACATAAGACTGAAGAGAGAGAGGTGTCAGGGACAATTTTAGTTTTGAACCTAACACGCTATGAGATTTGAAATGGCCTTTATCCTAGAGATGCGGATACAAAGCACAGGTTTGATACTAAAAGACGAATATAGTCATGGAGTTAACAAGGTGGAGTTGCTTGGAGCCAGGTTTTGCTTGGCTCTCACATTACTAGAAAAGTGTGTGATTAAGTGTCATCAGTTAATGGAACTGGGAGATTTCACCAATATTTGACTTTCAAGATCAGGGCACCATTAATGACAAAAGTGCTCTTTGTTTTTCAGAACTGGAGATGAGCCTAGAGACCATGCAGCTACATTCTCAGTGATTTAAAAAAAAATTTTTTTTGAGGCAGCGACACCTTACTTAGCCCAGATTGGCCCCACACTTGTGATCCTACTGCCTCCCTCCCAGACAGCTGGGATTACAGGTATGAACCACCATGCCAAGTTCCAAAACCACACTCTGCCTGGTTTCAAATGAGTGAAGCCAATCAGCAGCAACCATCGCTTAAACACAGCCCAGGTTCCCAAATATCCACAGCCTGAGGGGACCTTAGGCTCCAACAAACACTGGGGCTAGGAATCCAGGGATCCTGGCACATACAGTGCAGTAGGATTTTTTATAAAGCTCAACAGTAACAATTAACAAATGACATCTAAAAATCATCCAACTAAAAACTTCAAGTCTAATCCCAAAGGAGAAAACTGGAGCTATGACCCATGGGTGACACATCTGTTCTAGACTTATGACTTCCTTGATAATGTAATATTAGAACCCCCTCTCCTCCACATTCCTTCTCCACTTCTCTGAATCTCCAAGAGCTGATACAGAAAGCTTAATAAAAATCCCTGTGAAAGGGGAAAAAAGGAAGGATGAGGAACAAGTGAAGGAACATAAAAAAAAACAGATGTTTTCTTTCATGTGCAAAACAGAAGAAAATGGAACTGACCAATTTACTTATTTTGTTCCTGACAACCCAGGCCCACTCTCCTGTCACTAAAAATATAATCTAAGGCATATAGTTATATTTTGCTATACTGAGTTAAATTACCAAGGACTTTGATTAATAAGGTATTTTAGAATGTTAGACACACTGGAAATAAGAGTTGTCTGGCAACAATGATGAGGCCATCTTCTTTTTATAAATAAGATGGTCAGACGATTCCAAGATTCAGCTAAGACTCACACACACACAAAAAAAAAAATGTAGACTTGGTTCTTGAATGCAACTATTTGGTTGAAAATACCAGATAACTGTGATTTTGTTTTGTTTGGTGCTAGGGATTGAGCCGACCCATGTGCACTCTACTACTGAGCAACACCTCCTCCGATTCTTTTTGGAAATGTCTTACTACTTTCTCATTGCCAGGACAGAAGTTTCTGACATACACAACAAGAAGAAGGACAGGTTTCTTTTAGCTCATAGTTTCAGAAGGTGTCACACAGTCCACTCATGGGTGCTGGCAGAGGCACAGGAAAGCCGACCACGGCATCACATACAGGAAACCAATTGAGGGAGGAAGGGTGGAACTGGAGTCTATCCTTTCAGGTCATATTGCAGTGATCCACCTCTTTCAGGTCCTCAGTGTTCCGCCCCTTCCCAATTAAGCCCCAGTGATCCACCCTTTATAGGTCACATGCATAATAATGTGCCACACAACCATAAACTACAATGTGCCCCTAATCCACCACACATCTTTAATGTGTAATCTACCACACGCCTGTTTTCCACCACATACCTGTAATACACCCCTCTTGATCAGGACTCACCTTTTAAAAATGCACAGATTCCATAGATAATCCACAACATCCAAATGCATACAGTTTTTGTTTGGGGGGTATAAGGAGAGGGGACACTCCAGATCCAAACTATAACATGAAAGAAATCCATACCAGGAGAGAAATAAAGGGAAACTGGCAGGGAAAGGGTGTTGAGTATTCTACTACCGCAACATGGAACAGGCATCAAGTGCAAAGTCAACTGTCATTAAGTACATATATGTTTACAGCCCAATTATTTTACACTCTCTCAACCAAAATATCATCATAGTCCTTCACTCTGGGAAGCCAGACTCAAAGCCATGCAGAACTACTAGAGAGCTGTTGAAATCAACAAGTTCAGTTCACTCTGTTTCCAACAACAACAACAACAACAAAAAACAAAGATCAGAAATGTTATTTGGGCTAGAGGCTCAGTGGTCGAGTGCTTACATGGGTGAAATTCTCGGTTCAATTGGTTCAGTTTTGCCAAGAAAAATGGGGGGTGAGGGTTCATGACAGCAGTTGCACCAAGTATCCAGCATATGGCACCCAACAAAAACATGCTGAGTTATTTATAAGCAAAGAATAAGAAGACTATCTTTATCTGCATTCTAGACATGCTCTGGAACAAGCTGTTACACACTACCGGCCAAACTTCACAGGTCAGGAAGCCTTAACTCCGAAGGAGATGGTGCTGAGAGCTAGGCTTTGAAGAGGTCACCAGGTTTAGAGGTCCTTGTGAAGGGAAGTGTTCTAAGTCCCTGTCTCTCTTTTTCTTCCCTTTCTCCCTTTGCTTTCTCTCTCTCCCTTCTCTTCCCACTTCTTTCTTGCCCCCCTGGGGCAAGAAAGTCTTCACCTAAAACAAATTTTGCCAAATTTTCAGGTGTACTGATCTTGTATTTCTCTGCCTCCAGGACTGTGAGGAAAGACTGTCTGTTGGCTAAGACACCCAGCATTCTGTTAGCACAAGCTGAGCAAAAACAGAAGCATTGCCAAAAGAGAGAACTAAAAGAGGATGAAGCAAAAATATGATGTAGAGTGTGCCATGAGCAAAATCCTCGCAGAGAAACATTTTATTGTGGAAAATGTTAAATATTCATTAAATGAGAGATTATAATGAATTCCCAAGTAGTCACAGCTCAATTTAAATAATTATCAACATTATGCCATCTTTTTATGTATATTTCCTCACTTTGTTTTTCTTTTTGCTTTGTTTGGTGGAACATTTTTAAAGTGAAATCAAGATGTATCATTTCATCTGTAAATATTTATGCAAGCATCTCCAAGAGATGAAGACTTTTTTAACATAACCACAATAATTTTATCATATCCCAAAAAATTAATGACAAATCCTTAATAAGCCAATGTTTAGTCCAGGAGAAGCTTAACCTGGTAGAGTGTAGGGTAATGGATTCAGTTTTCAGCAACAGTCCTTCAAAAAGGCTAAGAATTCAAAAAAGAGAAAAATTTCAAAACTAAAAATTGCAAGCTTTTATTTTATTTTTCTTGTCTTGCTCTGCAAATAAAATCTGGGCCCTCACATTCCAGTAAAGGATAAAAATAGGCTGTGAATCAAAACCATTAATCACATTTTGTTATTTTTGGTTATCTTTTTCTTCCTGACATTTTAACTCATCATCAATTTAACATATTTTATCATACTTTTTCCAGGGCAAAAGCACTACAGATCAGTTATGGAAAATTCTGACCAAAAGATAAATTTAAAGGTAGAGTGGTTGTCTCTGCCTGAACCTGTACCCAATGTAAGATGCTTCGTCAGTCACTTGGAAAGTCCTAACTTAATAACATGCCCCAAGACTCAATGATCTGCCACATAGACAGTGCAAAGCACTCTCAAAACACACCTTAAATGGAAAACTCAAAAAACATACACGACATCTGAGCAACAGGTTGTATTACCCTCCACACTAAAAGACATCAAAACAAATCCAAGAGAACTTTAGCTCATCAAACACGTGGCTTTGGATGAATTTAAAGTCAAAGTACCAGTGTTTTTATTTTCCTTGGAAAAACTCTCATACACACAGCACATACTCAATAATATTTGTTGACTGGATTTAATGTTGGAACTAAAATTTCCCAACATAGCAGCCATGACATTCCTGACTACATTAAATGCAATGGATATGTCTTCTCCTCCTAGAAGCAAGGAGGAGAAAAAACTTTTTCCCAGACACACATTTGTTATTCCCCCATGGCCTGTTGCTTTGGGTCTATGGCAAGGCAGCACATCATGGTGGAAGCACATGGCAGAGAAAGCTGCTCACCCCATGGCAGTCAGAAAGCAAATAGAGAGAGCGAGAAGAGGGGCTGGAGTGCAGGTATCACCTTAGAAAGTCCATCCACAGGAACCTGCCTTTCTTCCAGCGAACCCCCCTTCTAAAATGTTCTACCACTCCACAATAGTGGCTAAAATTTAAGCTGCATTTGTGTGAGTGGGGTCATTTGGGTCCCTTCTCCACCACTACCCAAGCCAACCTCCAGGGAATCTAGAAGACTATCCATTAGAAAGGAAATGAAGAAGTACCTTTTTTTTTTATAGTAAGGCATTTTTCAAGACATTCCCTTTACCTGTCAATGAAGCATGAATTCCTCTGGATGCACAGCCTAAGTAATAAACACACTATACCTCTCCAAGCGATCTATTGTACCCTTCCCTGGCCTGACACTTACCAGATCTAAGCAGAAGCAATGTAATCATGTATGCTTGATAACACACTAGTTCATGTACAAGCACATTCTACCATTCCACATATTTTTCTATGGCACAACTTTATTTCCAACCGCAGTATGAATAAAAGAGTAGCAGTGAGCTCTCCCTGTGACACCTTAGGCTGTATTTTGCATAAGGGATGAAACGAGCTATAAATTCGTTTTACCCAGAATTAAAAAAAAAACAATAAACAAAAATTGATTCAGTTTGTCTTATATGGTGTTGATTCCTCTCCAATCATCTCTGTGAAGAGGGACAGTGTCCTTGATACATTTGCTCCCTCAGAATAGTACATCAGAACAAAATAAAGAGGTGTGTGTGTGTGTGTGTGTGTGTGTGTGTTACTGGGACTCAAGCCCAAATCCATCTTTATTTTTTATTCTTTGAGATAGGGTCTTGCTAAGCAGACTGGGTTCCAGCTTTCAGTTCTGCTTTAGACTCACATAGTGCTGGAATTACAGGGCTGCTTTTTGTTTTTTTAAACACAAATTGCACAGGCACGAGGTTCATAACTATAATCCCAGCCACTTCGGAGACTGGCAAGTTTGAGGCCAGCCTAGTCAACTGGTGAGATACTGTCTGAAACTATTGTTTAGAAGGGCTCAGTGCTACAGTGCTTGCCTCCCACTGTGATAAGCAGGGGGACCACTGAAGTTTGGCCAGGCTGTGTGGAGAAAACACTGGACTCTTTTCTAAAATTCCAACAATAAAAAGTGGAGATTTTTGACCAAAGAGCAAGGGAGGTGGGGAGGGGGGTTAGTGGATAGAAATATTTTTTTCTAGCAGATAGAAATTTGCTGACAGGAAACATCAAGAACAGGAAGTTTCCCATCACATCAACTTAGCTTGTCACTGCAGCAATTTTGATTTTGAACTCTTTCACTGCTAACTGTAATTGTGTTGCTATATGTGAAGCTGCGCAATTGTATTGTTGAAGGCAGATCAAGAAGTTAAGATTCTGAAGGTGGTTACATGTAAAAGACCATGAGGGTAGACTGTATCCACAGGATTCTGGCTGAAACTGGGTTGTACAAGAACAGAGATGGAAGCCCAAGCAGAAGACTCACAGGAGCCTGCCTAAAGTTTGGGTGATGCGAGACTCAGGATCCAACGCATCAGCAAGCAGCTACATCCTAAAGCCAGAAGCCATACCAGATGCACGATTTGGGGGAAGTAACTTCTGCAAAATAAGGATAACAATAACAATTGTAGGTTTTATAAGGATTAAGAGATACATGAATGTAAAACACAGAACCAGACAAACATAAGCATGTACCAACCACAAATTAGCAATTATTAAAATATTTGTATTAAGGAAGTAGGAAACTAAAGGATTCATACCAAAGATCAGGCCCAAAGAAAATTTAAGAACATGTAAGAACAGATGGAAAAGAGCAACAGAAGGAAAGGATGGAGCATGTTCAAAGGCCCTGAGGCACAAGAAGCAAGGTATGACATACTCTGATTCAGTTCTGCTTGGTTGTAATATATATATATATATATATATATATATATATATATATATATATATATATATGGCTAGGGGACTGACCAAGCCTTTGAGCAGACATTTTTTGTCTTTATTCAAAGCCAACTGAAATAATTAAAGGAACTTAAGGCAAGTAAAAACTTGTTTGGATTCGAATTTTACACTTGATCTTGGCCAAAATGCCGGGAAGCATTTGGGTTTGAATTTTAAAAGATTATCTCAAGGGAAAAGAGAGAATTTCTGTTTTTACTTCTTGAGAGCATATGTGTGCATGCCTATATATATATATATATATACATATATATATACATATATATATATGTGATATATACAAATGTATATATGAATATATGTATTTAACTAGGAAGCACAAAGATTTTAAATAAAAAGCACACTACTTGTGGACAAACTTATTTCGATTGTGTAACTAGTTTCATGGTATATACATATCTCAAGATCCATCAACTTGGACACTTTAAAATATGCAATCTATTGTATGCCAAATATACCTCAATAAATTCACAGAACATATACAATTATATTCTGATAAAAATAAAGATAAAGAAAAGAATATAAATTGGAATCACTCTAATAGTTTACTTAGATGACACATCTGATCAAGGTGACTTGAATTACAATCATGAATTAGAATGGAGGTGGAGGGGGGAGAGCGAGAGCAAGAGCAAGTGAAAGAGAGAGAGAGGTAGAGATAGAGAGAGAGAGAGAGAGAGAGAGAGGGAGAGGGAGAGGTGGGAGACCTGGCAAATGACTGAGTAATGAAGACGCTCAAGATAAAGCAGAGAATGACGTGTAGGAAATTTTAGATTTCTGGCTTGAGCAAAATGCACAGATGAGAGTATAAGAAACTGAGTGCCCTGCAGAATGGACATAAGTTAGTGTGCAAAACTTCAGTGTGTCGGACATGAGTGGAAGGAAGGAGAAGGGGGTACAGCTAACTTAGCTGATTCGTGATGCAGCCCCAGTGAGGACCACACGTCATTCAGCATATCCATGAAGCTCAGAACCAACACGTCCCTTCTGAGTGGCCTTCAGGGGAGGAGAAAGGCCAGACCTTTAGCTGCTGTCCCACTTCAGCCACTTCACAGTGCTTGTTCTTGGGAGAGGGCCTACACATGATTGTGGGCAAGGCTGCTCTCTGGCTGAGGCTGTCTCCAGAGGGGCTCACATCTGAGGGCCCCTCCACCAGCACACCAGAAGCTGGTAAAGGGGCCTTGCCCTCCCAAAGGGAGAGCCAGGCAACATACCTCGGAGTCCCCACAGCTGGTGATCTCCTGCAGAGACATGGAGGCTCACCTCTGAGACCCACACCACACTCAACAAAGTCTTGAGCATCAGCCAAGCTATACTCATCTATAAGTGAAATCTTACATTTGGTACTTACAAAGACATCTCAGAGATTTTGCCTTCTGAAATTATTACATCATGGCAAGAATAACACCCTGGTTTCCTAAGATAATAATAAGGTTTCTGTAAAATTGAAAACGCTTTGAGAAAACTGGCCCTGCTTTCTTCTCTTCATCTTCACGACAGCATCTAAATCCCCTCAGGTTGGTTGCAGGATCAGCCGCAGTGGCTCATGTCAGAGCTGCTCCAGTGTCCAGACAAACCATACCCTACATTTCAGCTAAATAAATGTTTTGAACAGTAACTAGATCTTCAGCAACTAGTACAGTGCCCAACACAGTTCAAACTCAACTACTGTCTGTTGGGGGAAAAAAAAAAATAAAGAAGTAACCAATACTACAAATTAGACTGTACTTTATATGTGTTATCAATAAAATTCACAAATTTTGCCTTGCCTACATAATACCACAATTTAAACCTATCCAGAGCCTCTTATCACATAAGGGATAAAACACAATCTCCATTCATCAGACTTTTTTGAATCTGGTCTCTTACCACCTTTGATGTTTTCCCTTCTTGCCCCTCCTCTATTTTGTTTTTCATTTTCTAAGCGACAGGCCTACATAGACACTTTAAAAATCTTCAAACATCCATGGTCACTTTGACTTCTGGGGGTCTTGATATACCACATGATATACCCTCTATCTGAAACACTCTTCACCCCTCTCCACATGAAAACAGACAGCCTACCTTGCTTCCAAACGCTGTTCCATTACATCCTGCCATATGTGCCCGCACACACATGTACACACATGCACATACACTCACACTCACACACACACACACACACACATATACCTAATTCCTACAAAACTATAGGACTCACCTCCCTGACCACCTCCATCCTTAAACATCTGAGGTAGGCACTGTTCTTTGAGTTTACATGATTTTTTAAAATTCCTTGGAAGAGAATCAATCACCTGTGATGGTTAAATTGACTGGCTGCAGTACGATATCCAGATGTTTTATTAAACATTGTTCTGAGTGAGAGCGATTATCTGAGATATTCTGATACAATAACGGAAAGCTACCATAGAGTTTCAATTCGTGTGAGTCTTGGAGCATAAGATCTATAACGGAGAGGGGATGGGGGAATGACTCAATGATTAAAATGTTAGCCTAGCAAGCAGAAGGCCCTGAGTTCGATTCCCAGCACTATATAAACTGGGTGTGATTGTGCATGCCTGTAATCCCAGCACTTGGGAGGCGGAGACAGAAGGCTTGCTCTGAGTCCAAGGTCAGCCTGGTTCTCCACAGTAAGTTCAGGAACAGCCTGGGCTACAAAGTGAGATCCCATCTTAAAACAAAACCTATACAGAAATAGAAAGAAAGAAAGAAACATAAAGAAAGAAAGAAAGCGAGTGATCATGATCTAATTAACAGTTTCAGTCACTGCAGCTCCATGTCCCATGGAGAGTGAGGCAGAAAAGCTCTCCTTCAGGGAAAAGTCAGGAAGAGTTTACAGACCTTCTTCCATTCATTTTGGAGACGAAGAAGTACATAAACACATTAGTTTTGTGAGAAATTGGACCTCAGCTCAAACCCAACCTCTAACTCTGGTGAATGTAAAGCCATAATTTAACTACTTTGAGCCTCAGTTTTATAGTCTATAATACAAGCTGCTGTGTAAAATATGTGCAAAGGTTTAGCACAGTGCTGACCCCAGGAAGCACTCAACAACTGGCAGCTGTGTTAATGCACCAATGAGAGTCACTGGGGAACCAGAGCCACAGCGGGTGCAATTCTTACCAGGGAGCATCTCATGCCTCACTTCTCAGCTCTCTGTAGCCTAGGTTACCCCTTGAGTTGAACAGGACCTTCCCTGGTATCAGAGGAGGCTCTCTTCCTTTCTGTATGTGGGCTTTAGCAAATGCATCTTTTCAGGCAGGCAGTGAAGGTTGAGAGAAATTTCAGTGTGAGAGAAGCTCTAGCTCAAAATCTGTGTTCCCACTCCAATGTAACCAACCGCGGGTGACTGTTTTTACCTGGACTGTGAAGTTTCCTGAGTTACAGGACCCTCAGGGCTAACATCAGGCCAATCCCATGACAATCTCGATGGATGAGCACTCTGCCAGCATTTCTCAAGGTGGGCCGGTGTGTGACCACGTGAAACCTAGCAGATTTTATTAATTTTATGAACTATTCCAGTGATTGAGACTTTCTCATTAAGTTTAGTAGAAAACATTGAGTATTGGCATGAAAAATTCCACTTTACTGCAATTTACTGAAGCTATTAAACACTTGAGAAGCTTTTTCTTAATCTTGTGAGTCATTATTCTCTTACCTTCTCTTACCAAGACTCTGTGCCCTCCAAAGCTAACAATGATCTACCCAGAGAGCATTATACTGATTCCCATTTGAAGCAATTATCTTACCAAGACTCTCAGCAACTCAAAGAAATATTTCTGAAATAACTATTTAATTATCCCCAGCAGAAATAAGAGAAGATACAAAAAAAAATCCTACAAATAAAACTAAACATGGCATGAGCTACAGATTATAACACAGAATTTTCTCTTCTACTAGATGTTAGCCAAACTACCTAGCTTAAACGCTAATTTTTAAATGTACTATCGACCTTCCTTTTCTTAATTACAATGGAGCAGTAAAGGATTTGAAACTGAGTAGCAGTATTGTCATTTACACAGTGCATATACCACTGGTTGGCATCAAATAAATGAAGTGTCTGATACCTGGTGAAATGTTAAAAGCAGTAGTGTGAGTCACAATTTCAGAAGTAATTACTGGCCACTATATATTCATCAGTGTCCTCTCATGTTTCTGTTTTGTGACCTAAACAATCAGGAAATTACCTCTTTTATGCCTCCTTTTACCACCTAGTTATTCACCTTTGTAACCTTGTTTTGGTTCTGCACTTGCCCTTTCCCTTTACAGTCTTTCCTCCTGGTCTGTGCTTTGTACCACTATTCACATCCTAATTCAGGCGAACTCAGAGCCCGAGGCAAGGCTGGGAGCCCATCCTCTCCATCTCTCCCTTCTTCCTCCAGCTCCCCAATGTCTAAATATTCCAGCTAATGTTCTCTGTTCACTAACAACACTACACCCTCTTAACTCAGGACCCACAGCTCCGTGAAGTCAGTTTCTCTAAGGTAGGAAAATTCTGGGTGGAGAGTGAGTCCCAGTGAATTCACACTTTGTTAACCTTTGACACGATAATGAATAACCCCTTTAGCCAACGTATACTTCTAATTATAAGAAATTGATCCAATGAATGATAAACTGGTAAGTAAAACTATTCATCCTATTTTAAATGTAATGTATAATTTTATATATATAACATATACATTACATTTAACCCAGTTGGCAAAAGGCAATTTTTTGCAGCACTGAAATATTGAATTCATGTCTTGATGCACATGCTCACACCATCTGTTGACATTTATTAAGATGAGGTTACATTTTCATGTAGTGTTTGGGCATTAGAGTTTTCATTACTGTAGGGTTATTATATCTCACAGTTTTACTAAATATGGTTTGAAAGACGATTGGTAAAAAGGAACCAAGATTTTCATGTGCATTTAAATACTTAAACATCATTACTAATAAAGTATAATACTTTCATTGATTCTACTTTTTAGAGACAGGGTCTCTCTCTGTTTCATTGATTCTTTTGTTGTTAATCAACTATTGCATATATATCTTGGTGCTTACAGACTTATGGGATCAATCCTACTGAGAAAGGAAAAAGTTAATAAAATCATTAGCAATTAAGGCAGGCAATCACCAAGAAAATAGGTCATATTGTTGGAAAGTCAAGTTGTTTTCAGCTATACTTGAGTTTTTCTAATTTCATTTCACCAATTTGATAATGCTACCCTAAAATTATTAAGAAGCCAGCCTGAAACATCTTTGTTACAGTAAATTTATCTACATTGATGAGGTGCTAGGGGTAATGAAAATAGTGCAATGCAAAGTAAACTTACAGGCATTTTATTGAAGCAAAGGGGTGTGATAGAGGGAATCAGGGGGATGAGAGAAGGAGTGGGAGGACCAAAAGGGAGAGGGGAAGAATTGAAATGTTGATGTGATATATATGTGCACAAAATACTCAAGCTCAATGTAACCATTATGTATCGTATATATACACTAATAAAAATGGGGGTGGGGAAAGACTGTAAATTTCTAGAAGTATTATTTGGCTTTGGACAGTGTGCCAATACATGGAGGTTTCAATCAGGTTCTTCCTCAAGAGATTGGAAGCTGGGAAATGAGACTGCTGCCTGAGAGTTCAACTTTCAAGGTTACATACAAAAGATGACAGTAGACATAAGCTTTGAAATACAAACTGCCCTGACTTAACTGTAACTTGATTCTTATTGCAAACAGGTAGCCATGGAAACAGAGGAAGGAGCACATGGGGAATTTCGGTACTGGTGGCCCTCAAAGAGAAGAGAAATATAGCCCAAATCAAGAGCCCAGCAGGATACCCCTATTGTATTGGAGATCGATGCAGAAAACCACAATCATTGAAAATTGAGTGCCTATTTCCACCTTCTGGACAAAGGTATCCTGTTGTGGAACTAAATGAATCAACAAAAATATATCCTGATATATATATATATATATATATAATTTTTCTCAGCCTGAATATGTGCTCAGCAAACATCTCCTGATCCCACCTTTAGCTTCCTCAGTAAGTAGGTTCTATAGAAATTGCACTAACTTTGCAGTTCTAAGTACCCAGGTGCATACATCATAGCTCTTATAAATTAATAAATTAGTATTTTGCTTGTGTACATTCATCTCATGACCTTGGCTAATGTAAGCTCATTAAATCACTGGAGGTGTTCTACACTGCAAAAGAATGAGAATTCAAAGGCCACTCAAGACCACATGCTAGAAGGCTGTGGGAATTCAGAAAAAGTTACGTTTCTCTGTTCCGTTGGAAGAATAGTGCTGGGAAATTTGCCTTACATACGTAGAGTCATTATGTAGTACACAAGGGCTGGTTGGCCGCCATCTTGCTTTTTTTTCTCCCTAGCTCCCTCCCTCTTGGAAAGCAATCCTGAGTAACAAGCCAAAGGCCGGTGGCATTATGATTCCATACATTGAGTTATATTAAAAAGCAACAGTTATGAAAACTACATGGTACTGGCACAAAAACATACATGTTGACCAGTGGGGTAGAAATGAAGATGTAGAGACAAATTCAAGTATCCTCAGCTACCTGATCTTCGATAAAGGAACCAACAGCATACACTGAAAAAGGGACAACCTCTTCAACCAATAGTGCTGGGAAAACTGGACATCCACACACAGAAAAATGAATGTAGACACACGCCTGTCAGCATGGGTGAATTTCAATGTCCATCCTCTTTGTAGCTAGCAGCACCAAAGGGCTGAACATTGCCAGAGAAATCATATAAATAAATGGGTTGTCTTAATTCTACCACAATTACAAACGTCAAAAAATGTGTTTTTTTCCTCTGAGGTAATTTCACTCTTCTCAAACTCCTCTGTACCACGCCTCCTCAGCTCACCCCCTACTTCCCTGAGAACATTCTGGCAAAAGTACTGTTTGAATTTACATACGCACCCACCTCAGCTCAGCGGCCTTCGAAACATCTCCCATTAAAGCTTTGTCCTGTCATCCACGAACTGTGGTTGCAGGAAGCCCGCCTTCCAATAGGAGGCACCATTACCCTCAGCCCGCGCGGAGGGCGGCCACGGACGCCTCACGTGATCCGGCCTCCTAGGCGCCGGGGGAGGGGCGGGGCGACTTGCGGAAATTTGCCTTACGTACGTACCGTCATTACGTAGGACGTAGGGGCTGGCTAGCCGCCATCTTGCTTCTTTTTCTCCCTAGCTCGCTCCCCTCTCGGAAAGCAGCGAAAGTGCTTCGGCGGTTTGTCCCTTCGCAGCTTCGGCTTTCCCAGCCCGGTGGCCTTCCTGGCCGCCCGTGTGACCTCAGCTGTCCCCGTCCCTCGCTCCGAATTCGGGGAGGCCCTCGTGGTGCGCGCGCTCGACACCCTGGCGGGTAGGCAGAGCGCGGGCGTGGGGCTGCGATCGGGAGGCCCGTCGGGAAGGACCGGCGTGGGGCGGCCTGGGGCGCGGGGTCGCGTCCCTACCCGCGCCGGGAGGCCAGGGGTCGCTTCAGGAAGGCTTCGGCTCCGGGCCTCCGCTCTCGGGTTCCCATCATCTCCCGGGAGGGGGAATCGGCCTCCCGCTTCGGGAGCGGGAAACCCAGGTCAGACCCGCCCCATGTGGTCCGCGGCGGGAGCGCTGGGCCCTCCGCGTCCCCGCGGGGATCCCGCGGGGCGCCGGCTGGCAGAGCCGGGGGGTTTCCACACCCCGCACGGAGGGTCTCGCGGTCTTTTTGGTTTTTTTTTCCTTTTCTCGGGTAACCTGTGTGGTTCCCCCCCCCCCCCCAACGTGAGCCCTGAGCTGGAGCCGTTGCTGCCTGTGTTCGTGTGTAGTGATGGATAGGATCTGCAGTGAGCAGGGGGAGCTGGGGTCTGAGTTAAAGATCTCTTTTCGTGAGCTCTCGGGGAACCTGAACCAACCCTACTTCCGCTAAGGACGTGCTGCCCCATTCCATTGGAGGATTTGGCTTGTCCTTTCTCACGCTAGGCCGCTAGCTACAACCTCTGATCTGCGTGGTGAATCTTTCTCGGCCGTTGAGTTTGGGATAATATTAGCATCGTCGGTGTTAGGGTGAGGGTCCCACTTTAGGACTGGAGAAAAGGGGCTGGGGCCGGTGGGGATCGTTTTCGATAGGATCGTTTTCTCTGCGCTGGAGGAGCGCCTGTAATTACGTCAAAGGAATGTGCATTTGTTTTGACTTAAGATTTTTTTGGAGGATTCGACGTACCTAATAGCCCTGGCTTCTGAAGCTGCCCGAATTTCCGCATTGATCAGTCTTAAGCCTAGGTTGGTCGGCCTATACGTGGGCAGTGTAGTTGGAATTGTACAGAAAGCGGCTATGCTGTAAGATTTTCCATTTGGAATGCACCGAAGAATCGGAGGATTCTTCATTAAGTGCTTGGTAGCTCACTCCTGCAAGTAAAAGTGTTGGAATGGTATTAAGCGCCCACCGTATTTAACGCCAGCATTTTTAAAAGTAGATTTAACCCCCCCATATTGATAATTAAGATGCTGCTTTGACTGGAGCCATTTTTAGGTGTGTGTCACTGATGCACTGCAGCATTTCCCGGCTCACCTCAAATGCATTGGTTCTCTGAAAACTTACATGTAGAGTGGATGGCAATTTTCCCTTTAGTCTTGTAATGGAATAAATAGTAATTCTCTCCTGTAATGGAGATTTCAGAGTACAGGGTTTTAATTGGGGGATGAGGGCAGGATTTTTTTTTTTTACAAGCTTGTGTATGTGGCTCATCTGCCTCCACCATTAGGTGTACCAGTGTACCGAGCACAATAATAAGCCATAGATGAAGGTATTTTCTTAATTGCTGCAACTCACTGAGGGAAGTGCTCCTATCCTTGTTCCACAGATGAGAAAGTGAAATCTGAGAGATTAAAATAATTTGATCAAGGTCACACCGCAGTAATTGGTGATGCTGTATATAGATTCAGACCCCTACAGTTCAAGCCCAGAAGGGATGCTCTGTCATCAGATTGCTTCCTTGTAATTCTGTAATCTGTAGTGTTTGAGTGAGATACAGCGCTAATAACTGGTAAATTTTATTTAGCTGGACTCCAATACATATAAACATTATTGCCTGTGAAGGATAGTGTTGCAAGTGTAAAAACATATTATCTCTGCTGCAGGAATGGCTCGCCATTACCTGGGTTTAATTCCTCAGCACCACATAAATAGGGCATGGTGTTGTGGGCCTGTAATCCCAGCCTGTCATCCCAGATCTTTCTGGAGGCCGAGACAGGATTGTCGGGAGTCCAAGGCCAGCCTGGGGTACAGAGCAAGACCGTGTCTCAAAAAAAAAGTATTATATCTACTTTGAGAGTTAGAGCTCTGTCTGTGTGTGCTGGCACTTTGCTATTTAAATGCCAGGAGACATTTTGAGGTAACTTTAACACATCATCATCATCTAAAACAATTTTTAAGTTTTGAGGTATTGGTGGAGTATTTCCTCATCTGTAAAATGCAGATAGTGATAGCACCTCTCAAAAGCTTGCCATAAAATTTTATTTGTTTGACAACAGTTTCTGTGTAATCCAAGCTGGTCTTGAACTCACAGCAGTTCTTCTGCTTCAGCTTCCCCAGTGCTGGGATTACAGGTGTGCACCACAGTGCCTTGCTTAGGATAGTTCATCTTCTACTTTATTACAATGTTTAGTACATTGTAAAAGACCAGCTAATGGACAGAGGGTAGGATATTGATGGAAAATAATACTCTTAACTGGAAGTATGTAATCTCTTTTTTAGGGACATACATCTTTTGGGGTACTTCAAGAATAGTTTTATTTCCACCTTTCACTTAGTGGATTAGATTTCTCTTTATTGTTCTACAGTAGGGGGCTGGTGGAATAGCACATAGGTTAAACCACTTGTCTAGCAAGCTCAAGGCCCTGAGTTCAATTCCCCTGCGCCTCATAAAGCTGGACTTTGTGCACATGCCTGCAGTCTCAGCACTTGTGAGGCTGAGGCAAGAGGATAGCTATGAATTTGAGGCCACCCTGGCCTCCACAGTGAGTTCAGGACCAGCCTGGACTGCAGAGAGCGAGAACCTGTCTCAAAAATAAATAAATAAAAGTTCTTCAATAGCCCTGGTTTTAGTATCTTGCTCAAGATGAAAATGCAAAATTTCTTCCTCATTCCAATCCTATATCTTCTCCACACCCACCTTGCTGGTAAAATAGCTTCGAAGATTATAGTATGTCTTTGAAACCCTAGCACTGCTTCAGTTTGTTAGTCAGGTAACTTGTATTCTTACGCTATTAATACTATTTTGTGAACAACAAGAATTGTTCATAAAACAGGTTCGTAAAAATAAATAGCTTCCAAAAATTTGTATAGAACTATTCATAAGCGAGGTCCAAGAAATTTGAATTACACCTGCCTTACTTTCAGTAAGTTTTGTCACCTTATAAAAAAAATACCTATGTTAATTCATGCTAAGAAGTCTGAGAGTTAATGTTTTGAGTCATAGCATTTTAAATTCCCTAGTAATACTATTGATGCATCAGTCTGAACACCTTTGTGGATCAAAGTATTCTGTGGAGGGTAACTTTAATAATAATTTTCTATTATGCTTTTCTTTTATAAAAGCTAGATATAAATCTTTTTTTCGGTTGTATTTCTCATCCTTATTTTGCTCTGATTAACAGAATGCCGGTCATGGTTTTGGGCCAGTGTCTGCATGCTCTTGCTGGCAAATACAATCAAATGAAGGTGATTACTGAATTTCAACAGGAAGCGTGTTTAGTGGGCAGACATGGCTGGCAAATACTGCTGTAAGAATCTGAAAGTATTCCTGCCATTGTGCTGTGCTCACCACCACAGTCAGCATTTGTGGAGCATGTTTAGTATTTTTAAAAACTACACTGGGTGTGATGTGTATTGTATGCTATCTAGTAATTTTTCTGTTTGCCTTCTCATATTAGACTTCTCTTTACTAGAGTGTTCGTCTCATGTATGTGGTGGGCATACATAAAGCTTATAATAGTATTGAGTGACTTGGGGGGAATGTTAAGAACAAATTCTCAGCTAAGTTTTACTGAGAAGTATTTTAGTAGAACAAAGGAATATCTTGTCAGCCTTCACCCCAGTTACCTATTGGAATAGTGTCAGAGAAAACCTTCAAAGGATTTGTTTGTATGATAGACACTGACATTGATTTGCATTAGCCTTTCCTTTATTTTCAGTATTATTCAACCAACATAAAAGTTTAATTTCGTAAGTCCCAGTGAGTTACAGGAATGTGGCCTTTGGTTTCCACTCTCATGGTGGTCACAATCTTAAGGGTAACTCCTAAAAGTTATGTTGGGGCTAAGGATATGTATTTCAGTTGGTAGAGTGCTTGCTTGCCTAACGTGTGAGAGCCTGGGTTTGATCCCCAGCACGGTCCCTCCAGAAAAGTAATATTTGAATTTATTCCAGAGATTAAAAAAAACAAAGGTGTGTGGAAAGGTACAGGAAATTTAGTATAGAGAATCTACACAATACATTTCTATGGATTGAGTGCCCAGTTGATTAAAAGTGAAGCTATGGTGACTGAGAAAGATCCAGAATAATAACAACTTGGGGACCTGGTATGTAGTACAGTTAAGAGTGTTGCCAAACATGAGCTAGGTCCTGGGCTTCACCTCCAGAAGGGAGAAATGGGAAGAGGAGTTGGTGATTTTTTAGTGTTTCTTGAGCCCTCAACTGTACCAGGCTTTGAGCTAAGAATATTTGAGGGGGAGGATTATCTGTTTTCATACTGCAATAAATCTGGGCAGTGAATTGTTTTATCTCCATTAGAAAACACATTTAAATAAAATAATTTGTTCTTAGTTACCTAGGTAGTTAAGTAGTAAAAGTGGGATTTGATTTGGAGAATTCACTCAGAGCCTGAGTACTTGCATGGATAGGTTTTCCTAGTGGTCAGAATTTCCCAGACTGAAGTCATTCACAGTGTTTGTGTTATCTTCAAACCATCTGTTGCTTAATATTTTCCTTAGTTAAATTTGTTATGTATTCAGTGAATGTAAAGTAAAAATTTGCATGATTATTTGACACTAGCTCTTTTTTCTAATGTGTTTTAAAATAAACGTATAAATTGATTGCTTTTTTATGGACCACTTAAAATCATCTGCCATACCACCAGTTTTGCATTCTCCCCTTTGGAATATAACTTTTTTGAGAGACAGGTTCGGATGTTGTAGTCCAGGCTGGTGTTGAGCTCAGTATGGAGGCCCGGCTGGCATCAAACTGCACCAGTCTTCCTGCCTTGGCACCTGAGTCTGGGATTGTGGGAGTGCTGAGGAATAGAGCCTGTGGCTTTGGATGCTTTAATTGCTGTGCCTCCCGGGGCATAACTTCTGTAAGAAATGAATGCTACCTAAGATCAGGCAGCAGTTACAGTTAACAAAGACCAGAAATGTTTTAAGCCTAGAATGGGATAGATTGATGAACCAGAAAATGGCAGCATTACAAAAATATAAATTAAATTAGTCTTAACTATAAACTGGACAGCCATTTTTATGATAAATTTGGAAGAAGTAGGGTTTGGAGCTAGAGGAATGGCACAGCGGTTAAAGCACATGCCTTACAAGCGCAAGGCTCTGAGTTCAGTTCCCTAGCACCACATAAAGCCGGTCATGGTGTGACACCCCTGTGATTAATTGCAGCACTAGGGAGGCTGAGGCAGGCTGAGTCCAAGGTCAGCAGGGCTACAGAGTGAGTTCATGACCAGCCCTGGCGATAGAGCAAGACCTTGTTTCAAAGGGGGAAAAAAAGGTTTGCTCAGATAATGCAATAAAATGTCTAGGATGATTTGTGGTGAGAGAATGAATAAAGAAATCATGACAGATAATGAAGTGAAGAAGTTAATCTAAAAATAGGAGAGTTTGGGGGGAAAATATGAAGAAGTGGCTTTTGAATTTGGCCAGGAGATCCTGGGTGACTCTAAAAAAGATTTTAGGTTGAGTAATAAGGGTGGTAGGTTAAAGGGTGAGAAATTAGTACAATTTGATTTTTAGATTTTTTTAACATTTAAACTCTTGTCTAGGGAGTTTAAAAAACTTAAGTCTAGTCCTTTTTGTCAATTTGTATCAACTGTTGACTTGTTCTATTTCACAGGACTATTGAAAAGATCACATTAAAAGTGTTGGTTTACTTTTTGCATCTGGTATTCTTTATTATCACATGATCATGACAGGAAGAAGTCTTTCCCATCTGTAGGGCAGAAATGAAAGGGAAAATTAGAGGGAGAATATTTTTCCACTGAGGCTTCAAGATAGAACATGACTTGCCTTTGTGCTTAGAGAAAGGCTTTCTATAGAAGTCAGCGTTTGTTTTTTCTTCTGCCACTTTTCACGGTTAATAATCTGAAAGTACAAGGCTGTAGCTGCAGTACAGAGTTGTATGCTCTGTACATCTGAAAGGTACCAGGCTAGAGGAGGCAGTAATAACTGAAATTAAGTGCATGTTCTGCATGTAGATTCCAGTGCCTGGCGTAGCCCTCCCAGGGGAAACTGGAATGCCTATATCTTTCCCAGAAGAATATGTTTTTCTATTTGCACAGAGGATCTTTTGGGGTCACTGGCTTTTCTGAAAGGTTCTTTAGGGAAACACGTCAAAGATATATGTAGAACAACATTAAGAACAATTGAGACACTGGAGTGATGGAACCAAAAGCTTTGAAATTTTTATTAAAATGAGTTAAGTAGTTGAGCAAGTACAGAACTCTAGTTTTTCTCAGCTTTTTTCAAGGTGTGTTATACCTTATTAAATATTTTTCATAAATGAGAACTACATCATTATCCAATGTCAGAGCATAGAGAATATAAATAAAATAATCTTTAAATGCAATTTTCCTATTTTAATTAAAATTTATAGTTTTGACAATATGGCTCTAATAATTGGGTCTGTGTGTTAAAGAGCTTTTTATAATGTTAGGCTTAAGTTTTTTTTTAATTTTTATTTACATGTCACATGCCTTCCCACCCTTTTACCATTCCCTCTCCCACACTTTCCCTTCTCCACAAAGTCCCATCTTGCTTCCGTATCTCTTATTTTTAAGATTTGGGTTTCCATATGATACTAACTTTCTGGATCTTATTAATTTGGCTGAGCATAATGGTCTTAAGGTGCATCTATTTTCCTACGAATGTCGTTTCCCACCACCACCCTCCGCTTTTTTCTTTGAGCTGCTCTACTCTTATGTAGCACAGGCTGCTCCTGAACTCACTATGTCACCCAGGCTGACCTTGGGCTCACACAATTCTCCTGTCTCAGCCTCCCAAGTGCTGGGATTACAGGTGTGCACAACCACACCAAGCTTGTGTGGTGCTGGGGAATCGAACTCGGGGCATTGTTTTCTAGACAAGCTCTTTAACTGCTGTGCCATTCCTCCAGCTTCAGATTTGTCATTCTTTACAGCAGGGTAGTACTCCATTGTGAATATACACTACATGTTCTTTATCCATTTGTTTGTGGTCTGGCATATTGGCCTCTTCCAAGACTTGGCTATTATAAATTGCGTGGCTAGAAACGTGGGTGTGCATGTGTCACTATTGTGTGATGACTTTGACTCTTGTGGGAAGATACCCAGAAGAGGAACAGCTGAGTTAAATAGAATATCGGTTTTCAGTTTTTTTTAAAGAATCTCAGTCCTGCTTTCAATAGTGGTTGTTCCAGTTTGCAGTCTCACCAGCATGTAAGAGAGTTTCTTTTTCCCCACAGTCTCACCAACGTTTGTTGATTTTTGAGTTTGAGCCATTCTTACTGGTTTTAGATGGAAGTTCAGTGTTGTTTTAAGTTGCATTTCTCTGATGGCTAAAGATATTGCACATTTTTTTTCATGTATTTATGCCATTTGGACTACTTTTTCTGAGAACTGTCTTATTCTAAATGATTCCCATTTTTTGACCCATATTTTGGAGGGTCTTTTTTTCAGGCTTTTTTTTTTTTTTTGAGACAGGGTCTTGCTCTGTGGTCCAGGCTGGTCCTGAATTCACTTCAGAGCCCAGGCTGGCCTTGGACTCACGCAATCCTCCTGTCTCAGCTTCCTAACTGCTGGGATTACAGGCGTGCGCCACCACGCCCAGCTTATGTGGTGCTGGGGAATCGAACTCGGGTACTTAGCGCTTGCTGAAGCGCTTTAACCACTGAACCATTCCTCCAGCCCCTTTCAGTTCTTATTGATAATAGTCCTCTGTCTGAGGAATGGCTAATGAATTTTTTTCCTATTTCGTGGGTGGGCTCTTCACTCTGTTGATTGTTTTCTTTTCTGTGCAGGTTTTTGATTTCATGTAATCCCAATCCTGTTAGATGATTCTTGATGTTATCTCATGTGCTTTGGGTGTTGAGATAGTCCCCTCCTATGCCATGTCTCCACGAATTTTGCCTATTTTTTCTTCTAACAAATTCAGAGTTTTCATTTTAATGTCAGAGTCTTTGATCCTTTTTTGATTTGATATTAGTACATGGTAAAAGTATGAAATTTTATAAATCTTAATTGAAGCACAGTATGAGAGGTACACAATTACCTTTGAAGGGAAATAGAATAGAGAAGTTCCCATTGAGAATATGAAAGGGACACTTAAGGGAAGTTTTTAACAGGTGAAGTTTTTGTATATTGCTGTGAATTTTAAAATTTGTATCCAGAGAAGTGACACAGTTTGGTGTACATTTCTGAGTTTTCATACACACAGATCACACAGATTTTGTGTACCTATCATCACAGTTTGGATTCAGATTATAGAAAGAAAATATTTCCTGACCATATACAAGAATCTTGGCTTTTGGGAGCAAAGAATATACATTTTGTGCTGAAGAACTATTGAACAGGCTTGGGATATGCCAGAAATTCCCTAAAAGTGCTGATTGATTTTTTTTGACTAGACAGCAAAATGTGTGTTGATTGTAATTATATCAGACTGAATGTAGAAATAAAGTAGGACGTGGGAAAAAGGAAAAAGTTGATGTATCTGAAGACAAACATTTCAGTGGTAGGAAAAGAGTCAATGACTTGGGAAAGGAATTCTCTACACTTCATTTGCTCATTTGAGACGAGTCTCACTGTAGTCCAGGCTGGTCCTGAACTCACTGTGTAGCCCAAGTTGACCTCCAACTCATAGCAGTCAGTCCTCTTGCCTCAGGCTCCTGAGGTGTGCGCCACCATGCCTTGCTAACCAGCTGCTTTTAACCAAAGGATTAAGTGAGTTTAAACATAAAAATGCAGCCCTCAAAGATGACCCTTTTGTTTACAGGCATGTCTGACCTACGGGTCTGTCTTTTTTGCACTTGTTCTGGTTTGTTTGTTGTTTTGCTTTTTTTTTTTTTTTTTTTTTTTTTTTTTTTTTTTTTTTTTTTTTTTTTTTTTTTTTTTTTTTTTTTTTTTTTTTTTTTTTTTTTTTTTTTTTTTTTGGAGTGAGGAGAAACTGCCTTAGGCCATGTATAAAACATACATATAATGTAGTTAATGATGTAAGTACTGAAACTTTTTTAATTTTTTTTTACTGTAACATTAGTAAAAGAAAGTAGCAGGCCGTGGTTTGGATATGCCTGGTTAAGACTTAGAATAATTCATGATACTAGTTGAGCATCATAGAGAAAGATACTCCTCCCCTCCCCCAACATTCAAAATAAAATGGACCAGAAAATTATTCATGTGTTATTTTTGGTGGTTCTATGTTAATTTTGAAAATATTTATTACCATTTCATAATGTTCTTACCACAGGCTATATTTCATTCTAAGAACTATGTACATACAGTTATATTAGACCAGATATTGCATTTCCACAGGTGAAGACATACACGATTACATAATTGGCACTTAACAGTTTCACATTTGTGTGTTAGATTTCTATTAATATTAATGAGTGGCAGATTTTAAACACTACTGTCATACTACTAGCTGTCATAAAGCTCTAGAGCCTTTTCTAGATAAATAGGATAGATCTGTATTCTGCATTTTGGAAATTTGCTAATAGTTTTTGAGGCAGGATCTTACTATTTTGCCCAGACTGATAACTGAACTGCAAACAGTCCTCTTGCTTGATCCCCCTCAATAGCTGGGACTATAGGTCTGCCCATGCCTTGGTGATGAAGGAGTTTTGAACTATTACTGTAACATTAATTACTCTTTTTTAAATTCTGCCTAACAGTTCAGGACGTTTTTAAATGTCTGAAATCATTGAATGCATTGTGAATCTTTCAGATGTATATATTCATAAACCCTGTCTGCCTTCCTCGTTTTCATCCTAGCTATTGACAGACTTGAAAAGGACAAGGTCCAAGGTTGCTGAGGCCCTATTAGTCAGTCAGCCCTCAGTATCCAAAGGGTATTGGTTCTAGAAGTCTCTCATACCAAAATCTGTGGATGATAAAGTCCCTTCTGTAAATTAATAGTATTTTCATATAATCTGTGTATGTCCTTCTATTGGGTCCCACTCTGTAGTTCAGCCCGGCCTTGAACTCATAGTAGCCCTGCTTCAGTCTCCCAAATACTGGGATTACATGAGGGTGCCACCACACCTGGCTAATTTTTATGTGGTACTGGGAAATCAAATTCAGGTCGTTGCACATGCTAGCAAACTTTAACTGATAAATGCCACCAGTGCACCCCAATCATCTCTGTGCTACATAGAATACCTAAAACAATGTAAATGCTTAGTAGTTACTGTACCTCTCTTGGATTTACAATATGTATTAATTTATTGTCTTTTTTCAAGTATTTTCCATCTGCATTGGCTAAATTCATGAATGTGGAATTTCTAGATCGGGGGTGACTGTCCTTCATCTTCATCACATTCTTTAAACATAAAATGATTTTCAACTTCATTCTTTGGTTCTTGTGTAGTATGTTTTCTAGTTAAGGAAAGGTATATAAATAAGTATTCTGAAAAATGACTCAGTGGATGGAATACTACTTTGCCATAAAGAATGACAAATTTGAATCATTTATAGGAAAATGGATACACCTTGAGGCCATTATGCTCAGGGAAATGAATCAGACCCAGAAAGTTAAATATCATAGTTTCTCTAGTATGAGAAACCCAAACCATTAGAAAATGTAAGAGATATGGAACAAAGTAAGAAGATAGACTTGTGGAGAGGGAAATAGAAAGTGCGGGGGAGTTAGAAGGTAGGGCAGGAGAAAGAGATGCAAAAATAAATGATTTATGGGGAGAGAGCAAATCAACTCTTATAAAGTGTACATTTTATGGGTGCTCATGGGCTTGGAATTAGATATTTGTTGAATGAATTTTAAAAATTAAGTGATAAAATACTGTTTTCTGAAATTAATAGCTTTCCTGAGTCCTCCACTTAGTTTAGAGTACCCTGTCAAAATACTATGGACTAGGTAACTAAAACAATGGAAATATTTCTCCAAGTTCTAAAGGCTGGAAGTCTGAGGTAAGAGTGCCAAGATGTCTATTCTAGGTGCAGATTCTCTTCCTGTCTTGCATATGGCAACCTGTATTTTGTCATGATGAGTTCTCTTGTCTCATGTAAAGGTACTAATACCATCATAAGTCTCATGACCTCTCTTACATCTAATTACCTCCTAAACTCTCCATGTCCAAATAGTAGCTCATTGGAGTCAGTGTGTCAACGAAAAAATTTTGGGAGTGCACAAGTCAGTTTTTCTTTCCTATGGTGATTTGATTTTTTGGGACTTGGTCTTGCTCTGTAGTCCATACTGGTACTGAGTTCACTGTGAAGTCCTGGCTGGCCTCAGACTCGCCACAATTCTCGTATCTCAGCCTCCCAAGTGCTGGGATCATAGATGTGCACCACCACATCTTGCTTAGGTGGTGCTGGGGAATTGAACCTAAGGCCTTGCACTTGCTAGGCAAGCACTCTTACTGCTACAGTGCATTGATTCTTTTTTGCATTATTGTACTGCAAGATAACTTAGTGGTTTTGGTTTGGTTTGATTTGGTTTGGGAGATCAGACCTTTCTGTATAGCCCAGGCTGGCCTTAAACTCAAGATTTTCCTGCTTTTGCTTCACAGATAATATTATCACAGGTATATGCCACATACTATACACATCCAACTTCAGAGTGACTTTCTAACATGTGGATGTTACTCACGAATTGAGATTCACCATGTCTGATTTCCGTAACACTTTATCTGTAATATTTTGTTTTGATAATGAAAACGTGAATCTTTAGACTCTCTTAACCTTAAGTAACATGTTACATAGTTCAAAAAGTTATCTCCTATAGCAAAGACTTAATTGTAATTGGTCTTATGAAATCATTTTGGATACTGGTTTTTAGGTCAGCCTAGATTTAATTTTGTTCTATCACTTTCTAGCTACACATTTTGGGAGGAAGTTACTTTATTTTTGTGAGGGTGTTTCTTCATTTTCATGATTTAGACTTCAAGCTCTTCAGTCCCAATCTGCTATGGCTATAGTGGACTGCATCTCTAAACCACATAGTTTTAAAAAATTGGGTTGTAGAAGACATTGCTAAGTTAACTCATCTCTCTAAGAAGTGAAAGAAATAAATGAAATATTGCTTAAGGTTTTAAGACTGAAAGTTGAAAAATGTTTATGGAGCAGTTAGAAGAAAATATGTCTGAGAGAACAGATCAGCTTTTTATAAAAACTTTTGAAAGAAATAATTTCAGTTGCAAAAATTGTAAACAAAATGTTCCATAGTAAACTTGACCCATAAGCACTCTTGTCAGTGTGACAGTGTTGTGGTCAGTCTTGTCATATCGCATTCCCTGTGCTCTCTTTATTCTCCCACCTCTCTTCTGTCTTACTCTCTCCACTCAGCTTTAACAAAATGCCTGACTCAGAAAATTATCTCATGGTTTTAGAGGCTCAAACGTTCAAGATCAAGACATAAGCAAGGTGTCTGGTGAGGGCCAGAGTCTTTGTTAGATGGCCCTTTGAATATTGTGTCCTCATTTAGAGGAACAGAAAAGCAAAAAGTGCCTAGTTTCCCCAGCCCTTCTATAATGCACTAAGTCTCACACTCCTAGCCTGATTGCCTCTTGAAGGCCCCACCTCTTCATACTGTTGCATCAAGGCTTAAGTTTCAACATGAATATTGTTTTTGTTTTCCAGTATTGGAGATTGAACTCAGGGCCTTTGCATTGAGCTGCATCCCCAGCATTTGTCTTGTCTGCCTGTCTTTTTCTTTCTTTCTTCTCTCTTGTGAGACAAGTTCTCACGAAGTTGTCAAGTTGCCCAGGTTAGCTCATACTTGGGATCCTCCTGCCTCAATCTCCCAGTCCTACACCACCAGCCGTCACCCCATGAATTTTGGAGAGTATAAACCTTCCGGCTATTTATTGCGCTTCTTCTGGGTATGACTTCCGTGAATCCCTCCCTCAGTAAGGCTCCGAGCTGTGTCTCCAGCTTAATGTTTTTTCTTTATCCTACGCAGCACTCTTCTTTCGTTCTGTCTGGCTGCTTTGTGTGTCCCTCCAATCGCTACTCCCAGGTGGGCTGCTGCCCAGCATTGGAGAGAGGCTTAACTTCACTGATGTGGGAACATTGTGTATTCCCACTTCCTTCAGGCTTTCTTCACCTCCTGCTTACGCCATTTTCCTAACTGGCTATCTTTCCTGCTCTCCCATTCGCTCCTCAAACCTTCCTAACCTCATTCCAAACTATATCTCCACTCAGAGGATGAGGACAGTCTGCCTGTTCATCTTTTCCCAGCAATGCCTGGTACATGGCAGGCATCGAGTACATCTTTGTATGAGTGAATGAGAAGTAAATATTTTGACCAAAGCTGTATCAAAATACTTGCTTGGTGTTTGGGTCTGTAGACAACTAAAAATATATATCTGTAGATTATAGCTTGAGGGAAGTACTTGAAAATTAGCTTTATTGGTAACATTTGAGTTATCTTGCTGGCTGGGGATGGCCAGAGAAGACAGCACACAGAGAAAGGGAGATCACAAGGGGTGGGGAGTAGAGAGGCTGAGCGTTGTTAGGTACTGACGCTGAAGGAAATCATCTGTCCTGAAGCCATTTACCGTTTACATGTGTGCGTGATACTTTGCCATTATTAGCAGTATATATTATTTCTTGTTTATTCAGTAAGATGTTCGGTGAGTACCTACAGTATATTCCCCTTTAGGAGTTACAGATTATTTTTAATGTTAACTAAATCTGTGTGACATGTGCATTGTTTTTCCAGGGGAACTAAGAATAATGAAGACAGAATAATGGACAGATTTTGGATATTTAGAAGCTAAACATGTAACTATTATTATTTAGTAAAATGTGACAAATTATAGCTTGCTAAACTTTTTCTTCAAATATGATAAACTTTAAATATTGTTTTCAATATTGAATACTAGTATTTTATGACTTTGAGTACTGAAGGAATTTTAAGAGACCATTGCTAATCTCTTTGACAGTTAAGGAAACCATTTACACTTTTTATCGGCCAACCTTCAACCCATTGTAGCTGTTTGTGAAATCATTTTGTTATGACCATTCTGTATCTTTTTAATCTGAAGCCACTAAGAGTGGCATTACTTATTTTAGAAAATGATTCCCACCACCCTCCACTGCCACCCCCTTCCCCATCCCAAAACAGGGTCTCACTGTATAGTATAAGCTAGTCCTGAGCTTACTATGTAGCCCAGGCTACTCTCGAACTCAAGCTACCCTTCTATCCTCTCAAATGCTAGAATTACAGGCATGTACCACCACTGGTTTGTGTCGTGCTGGGGAGTCAAATCCAGTGCCTCATATACGCTGGGCTAAGGCTTTAACCCCTGAGCTATGCCCTCAGTCCTGGTTGCTTTGTCTTAAACAGTGAAAGAGAAATATTGTTCACAGGACTTTGCTTTTATAGAAAGACCCTGAGCCATTAACAAAAATTTTAGGTATAGGAATAAGCAAGATATTAAAGTGTCATTAATGTTGTACAGGAGGGAAAAACTTGAAAATTAGAAGCGACACAGGTAAATGATGGAATCTGATCCCCATTAACTGTGCTGATATGTTTCTAAAATCAGAAGTTGACAAGCTGAAGACATGCTCTTTATTGAGCTTGCTGTTTCAAGAGTTAATTAGTGATTATTTAAATTAATTTTGTTACTTAAGATGGAGCTTTGATTATTTTTTCCCTCCAGTGACTCTTGATGGCATTTAGAATAAATTCAAGGGAAGCACTTCTTACACTGGCCTGTAGGCTTTGCAAAATTTGACTGCATTTTCTGTTTCTCTCTCCTAATTATGTCTGTACGCCTGACCTTACATTTCTCAGTTGAGCTCATTTTTTTTCCTGTGGCTCTCAGCTGTTCCTATATTTTAGAGAGACTGGAGGAGCTTTACAAATAATATTGCCTGGAATGACCCCAGAAATTGTTTGTCTGGCATAATTTTTTAAGATCTTGTGTAAACCTATGCCACTTTGATTAAGAACCAGTGATTTTTCTTAGCTCACATCTCTTTTCCAGGCAGATCTACAAACCCTAACCATACCCAACGTTCCTTTATCCAATTGAATTTTTTCATCGCCATAGTTTTGTGTGCTTGTTTATTTTTTGTTCTAAAATTCCATGAAGGCCAAAGCATTATCTGTGTGTTCATGATGTACCCTAACTTCTAAAGCATTTGACAGTTACTTCTCAGTACATATTTTTTGCATATATATTGTTGAAAGAACATTATATTTGCAGGGTTAGGGAAGTACCTTAAGAAAGCTGCTTATTTTCTTTGTAACCTATGGAGAATTGCTTTGCTAAATTATAATTCAGAAAGTATGGTAAATTACTGCAGCAAATTTTTAAGGACATTAGTTTTATTATTAAAATTTTACTGTCAAAGTCAGGTAACAGTATGTATGGGCTAGGTTACCATGCAGTTACATAAAAATTACTTGAGTCTTTGATGAAAAGGATAGTTGGTGATGATAATGTATTGAATGATCAAGCAGTTATATGTGTTTGTAGATTATTTTTTCTGCTAACTCCACAGAGAACAGTATATGTCAAGAGCTTGAGTAGCAGGCAGTCAGTGCTGTTAAGACTGGGTAAAAAAGAACCCTCCTATTCCATTGGTGGGTTACAAAATGGCTGAACCACTATAGAGAGCAGTATGGAAGTTCCTGAAAAGGCTGAAAGTAAAAACTCCCCTTTGATACCGCAATAACTCTTCTGGGAATCTTTCCAAACAAATTAAAAGCTTCATATAAAAGAGACACATGCATACCCATGTTCGTAGCACAACTAACAATAGCTAACACGTGGAAGACACCAAAATGTCCAGCAGCCCAATGGATACAAAAATTGTGGTATATGTATGCAATGGAGTGCTACTCATAAAGACAGATAGTTTTGAGGTTTTTGTGGTAAATGGATGCAGCTTGACGCCATCATGCTCGGTGAAGTGAATCAGACACACAACATTATCAAGTGGTTTCTGTAATTTGAGAAACCCAGAATACAGTCATTTCATAGAACCAAATAGGTTTAGCGGGAGTTAGGGGAGGCTGAGGATGTTAAAGAGTCAAAAAGAGGGGGAAGGGTTTGTAATTTTTTTCCCATGAAAAATTACACGAATTTTTCTCTATTTTATTGATATGTACATACGTGATAAATAATGCTTACATTGAACTTGAGTATTTTGTACACATATATGTCATATCAAAATTACAGATCCTTCTCCTCTCCCTTTTGACCCTCTCACATCCTCCCCCTTCTGACTAGTTCCCATTGTCCCCCCCTCCCCCCCCCATTTAGTTCTACGAAGTAACTGTGATATGTTTTTGTTTTGTTTTTGTCGTGGTTTGGACCTGGAGTGTCCCTCAAAAGCCTCATGTTCCTACTGATACTGTGTAGGGTTGGGAGGTGGGGCCTGGCTGGTAGGTCAGTTGCTTGGGGCTTGACCTGGACGGGCCTGTGCCAGTTCTGCCGTTTTCCCCAGTCCTCCCTGTACCTCCCTGTCCTGAAGAGCTCTGGCCCTGCCCCTGCTCCAGCCCTGCCATGTGCTTCCATCCTTTTCCAGCCACCCACCTGTGAATGGACTGTGACCTAAAACTGTAAGCTAAAATAAATCTTTCCTCCCTAAGTTGTGGATATTGGGTATTTGAGTTGCAGCAACGAAAAGGTAACTACCATAGTTTTGTCCTCTTTTTTTTCCTTTTTTTTTTTTTTTCTTTTTCTTTTTTTTGAGGCAGGGTCTGACACTGGTAGCTTAGGCTGATCCTGAACTCACTGTGTAGCCCAGGCTGGCCTGAAGCTCAAGCAACTCATCCTGCCTCAGCCTCCTGCATACTGGGATTAGAGGCATGCGCCACCGCACCCAGCTAGTGTGGTGCTAGAGAATTGAACCCAGGGCCTTGTGCTTGTTAGGCAAGTACTTTAGCCACTATGCTATATTCCTCCAGCCTAGGGTTTGTATTTTGACATGATATGTATGTGCACGAAATACTCAAGTTCAGTGTAAACATATATTGCTTACATTCATATTAATAAAATGGGGAAATTTTTTTTCTGTTTCTTTTTGTTGCTTAAACCAGAGGTATATTTGAGGTAAAACACTGTCAATCATTTTTCTATATGTTCATCTATAGTTCTTATTAATATTTATTACTTTAGGAAAGCCAGAAACCAGACTTGAATTTTCTTTATATGTAGTAATAGATGATACTCTTTTTTTTCATTGTATGGCCTTGAAACTAATTTTTTTCAAGTTAATTGGTCTGTAGAAGTGTCTGTCTTTTTGCTTTCTGTTACAAAAGCAATTCGTGCATCTGTTTAGATTTAAAAATCTCTAAAGACCCTTAGAACCTGTTCTACAAATAATTTGTGGTTTATTCTTACCTTTTTATATGGCATGTTTATGTGCTTTTCGTGCTTACAATCTATTATAAAATCATACTTTACATTTTTATTTTATATTTTAGTGTCTTCTGTATAAATCTCTGGTTATTAGTAAAGATCTCAAACTTGACCAAAATAACGCTTTATTTCTCTTTCCATTCATCATCCCTGGGTCTGATCACTTCCTCTCACTTACTGTTCACTTGGTCAAGTGCAACATCTAAATTTTTCTTTCCTAACTTCTTTCCTGTATACATTTGCCAGATTTGTAGCCATGGCCATCTAATGTACTACCTGGGCTGTTGCAGCCTCTGAAGGTTGTGTTTTTCACCCTTGGCAGCCGCCTGTTCTCGTTTTTTGCCAGAACAATTCTTTCAAAAGATAAGACATGTCTTTGTTTAGGGTTCAGTGGTTTCACATTGCTTAAAGGCAGAAATTCAAAATGTTGCCTTCTCTCTTAACTCTTAAATTTATTAGCTTTCCTGGTTTTGAACATAATTGGCCCATCAGGACCTCAAGGTCTTTGCATTTATCCTTCTTTTTTCAAGCTGGCCCACCTTCCTTTTGGATTTAATTCAGAAAAACCGTCGATGATTGACAAATCTAAAGTAATTGCGCTCTGTCATACTTTCTCATATTGCCCTTTTTGATTTTTGTTTGTTTTGAATTGTTTTGTTTTGTTGAAATAGGATCTTGATGTTGGCTGTACTGGCCTGAAACTCACAGGGCCTCTGCCTCCTTGGTGCGGGAAGGGACGGGGTTAGGGCGCGTGCCCATTGCACCTCCATGCCCGTGCTGTTTGGCTTACTTACAACATTTGTCACCGTCTGAAATTATCTTATTTACATTACTACACTTAAGAAACTTACTGAGGCAGATTCTTCCATCTTCAGTTCAGAAGAGTGTACATGTATGTAGTTCTTATTCACTGAGGTGCAGATCTGAGAACCTCAGCAGGTGCTTGAAACCTTGGATAGTATCACAATGTTTAATTTTAATAATAGAATTTTCACTTTAAGCATTTATGCACTGTGGTTATAACTTTTGCAAGCTGGGGTGCAACAGCAAAACTAGAACAAATTTCTTTTTCTTTCTTTACCATTTCACAGGTAGAAAAGTAGCTGTTGACATCAGGTGGGAGCCTAGACAGTGTGAATATACTGAACAGATGATTAAAATCCTGGCAAGTACAGAGCAGGATCATGTGAAATTTGATCTCACTACTCAGGATAGTACATAATTTAAAATGAAGATTTTATGAATTCTGGAGCTTTCCATATAATATTTTTAGATCATGGTTGACTGCTGATGACAGGCTACACAAAGAGAAACCAGACAGGATTGGGAGCCTGCTCTAGTAGGTGTTCAATAAACATATTTCAGAATACAAGTCACCTAATGAGTGACTTGTGTTATATATTTTTATTACACATTGTATCACAAGATTGCAATACAATGGCCTTGTGGCATGATGTACAGGAATATAAGTATTTAGGATAAATTCGTAGCTGCTTAAAAATTATATTAATACTTTCAGATTTTCTTTTTCTGTGTTTGGGAAAGTTTTGCATTGGTTTCTATAGAAATTGTTCTATATGTCTGTGTATTTCCTAGCTTACTGATAGTTTTGGTTACAAATGAGTGTTGGCTTCTGTCGGTTGCTTTTGTGCATATGTTCAGATAATCAGTATATTTGTGATTTTTTTTGTTAATGTGGTGAAGTGGACTAATTGATACTTGTTTGTTTAGCCAGGCTTGCAGAAAGTATCTGAAAATTTTTAGAACCATTTTGTATGTTACCCATTAGTTCATTTCTGGTGTCAGTCTGTTCTTTTGTAACGCCATTCGGTGTTATCTTTTTGATAGATCCAGATTTCAATCCACGTCATTTTCTCTTTTTTTATCCCCACTATTTTTATTAATGTACAAATGTAATATATAGTACTTGCAATGAATTTGGGTGTTTCGTACATCTATGTATCACATTGACTTTACAATCCCTTCCCATCTGTTACCCTCCCACCCCCTCCCTGTCCCTTCCCCTGGCTCTTCACTTCATATGGTTCCAAAGAATGTCTGTGTTCTGGGTTTTCCAAGTCCAAGAAACCATACAGTGTTTAACATATTAATCTTCCGCACCTAAGTCATTTCACTTAAGTCACCACTCTACCTCAGCTTCCTATTCCTCTAATGGGTCTGCAGTAGTTAAATCTTGATAATCTCTTCTCCGAATCCAGCAAATCCTTTTATTGGGATATTCACCGAAAGTTTTTTTTTTCATATTTTCCTATATCTTTGTTGTTATTGTTAAACCTGGCCTTACCCACCAGTTCCCATTAGAAAATAACTATAAGCATGTAGTTCAAAAGACTAGTTAATTTGGGAAAGAGAAAAAATAAATACATAAAATTCAGTTGCCATAGCTGAATACTGGAAAGTGTATATTTGTACATTCACAAGGTTATCTTTACGTCAAATCAGTTTACTTAGGATAAACTTTCATTAGTGACCTAATAAGCGAATTGCTACAACAAAACAAAGTTAAAACTATATCACATTGCTACATTAAATGAAATCAAATCTATACCACATAAATATGCTTAAAGTGACAGACATAAAGGCAAATTTAGTTATTTCAGAATTCCTTAACTTTCATATCTTATTTACTCATATTTCACTGATTACCAACATACTTTTTCTCAGCTCATTCTCCTCTAGCTGTTGTCACTTTTTCTCTGGGGTCATTGGTGTCGCTGGTCTCCCTTTCACTGTCCAAGTTTCCTTTAAGTATTTTCTGCAGTACTAGCTCAGTGGCTGCAAATTCCTTTAAGCTGTCTCTGTTGTAGAAAGTTTTAAGTTCTCCCTTTAAATTAAAAGATAATTTTGCTGGATATAGCAGTCTTGGTTGGCATTTAGGTATTTTTAGTGCTTGGATGATACTGCTCCACGATTTCCTTGCTTTTAGAGTTTGGATTGAAAAGTCTGCCGTTATCCTGATGGGTTTATCTTTGTAGGTCACCTTCTGTTTTTCTCTTACTGCTTTTAGTATTTTCTCTTTGTGTTGGGTTTCTAGAATTTTAATTATGATGTGTCGTGATGAGGATCTCTTCTGATCAGAGTTGTTTGGTGGTCTATATGCCTGCAATAGATCTATGTTCATTTCTTTTCTTAGATTTGGGAAGTTTTCCTCCATTATTTCATTGAACATGTCCTTTAAGCCTTTTGTTTTGTCCTCAGTCTTCTCGATTCCCATAATTCTGAGGTGGTTTCTCCTTGAATCATCTATCAGCCATTGTAATGACTCGCTTTCTTTACTTTGTGTTCTTCATGGCCTGTATGTTGCAGCTTAGTCACTTTATTTTCTAGGTCTGACATTCTATTCTGAAGTTGTTTAGAGTGGTTGCTTATTATTACCTGCGTGTTTTTCATTTTCTGAATATCTGCATTCAGTTTTTCTGTATCTCTGTTGTGTTCTCTAATTTCTTCTTTTGTGTTCATTATCTTCTGGTATATTTCTTCTCTGGTCTCCTCTAGTTGCTTTTCAAGGCTTGCTTTTTGCTTAGCTAAGCCTTGTGCTGTTTTATTTCCTGCTTTAATTCACCCGCTATCTGGGCCCAGAAGTCACCATCATTCTTGCCCATCTCTTTTTTGAGTTCTGCGATTTCAGCACCCCTTGTACCATGTCCTGGGGAGTCAGATCTTTTTGTATAAGATTTGTTACCACGTTTCCCCATGGTTCTGCTACCTCTGACTGTCTCTGGTGCGCAGGAAAAAGAATGGCTCCTGCTGATGTCACTGCATACGATGGCTGTTGAGCCCCGTTTCTGATCTGGGATCCCGGGGCCTTTTCTAGGGGGAGCACACGCTGTGTTTGTAGTACACACACCTGCGGGTTGGTGCTTCTGAGGCTGACCTGCCCACAGCCAATGATTCCCACCTGTCCGGGTCTGCACTTACCTTGGGCTGAGGTTCTGGCCTCTGGATCTTGTTTGTGATCTGTGGGTGCCTGTAGCTCGGGGCCTAGTCGGCTGCTTCTGACTCGCCCACAGCCTCCACAGCCTCTTCTCCTGTTGTTGTGTCCTCCGTCCGCCGCTGCCTGCTGTTTGCCGCCGGCTCTCTTTTGGTGTTTTTGTCTGACTTTGGAATCAGAATGCCATTGCTCGCCTCAAGTAAGTTTGGTACTATGCTTTGTACTTAGAGTTTTTGCAAGAAGTTTAGAAGAATCGAGGTTTCTAAAAGTTAGGGAAATTAAGATTCATTTATCTTCTTTCAAAACTGATGACTAGAATTAAACCAGATATTCTTGTATCAAGCAGAATGTTGTCAGCCATAATTCTTAAAACCTAAATACGAGCAAGTCCAACCTAGGCAGCTTAACAGCTTAGTGAGACATGGTCCCAAATCAAAAAAAAAAAAAAAAAAAAAAAAAAAAAAAAAAAAAAAAAAAAAAAAAAAAAAAAAAAGAAAAGAAAAAAAAAGAAAAGAAAAAGAAAAATGGTGTAGGAATGTAGCTCAGTTGAAGGGCCTGGCTCAGTCCCAGTACCATACAAACACACTCACAAGACAAGCAAATATGAAATAAATGTGTATGTTCTTGTTAAAATGAAAATTGTAATCAAAGACAAAATAGAAATGGGCAGTGGGGTTCATTCTTGAACACAGAGTGCTGTGCTGGAGGTACAGATTTGAGGTGGTCAGTTAGTTTAACCCTTAGAAATTGATGAGATCCTTACAGAGAAGAGTTTAGATGAGACAAATAGTAGACAGACAAGTAGAGTGCACAAGAGTCAGGATTGACTTGGAAGGAAGATAAAATTATTTACTCATTATAATCACCTGGTGAACTTTTAAAAAATAAGAATTGGTCATCCTACCACTCCTATCTTGGTATATTTTTAATCCCTGGGTGATATTAATTGTAGCAAGAGTTGAGACTATATCTTTTCATGATAAGTCTAAAACTTGTGTAAGTCTCAGAATTAATCTGGAGGACTCGCTAAAACAGTATGGAGTCCCACTTTCATAGTTTGATTCATTACGTGTGGAGTGGGACCTGAGAATTTGATTTCCAACAAGCTTTCAGAAGATGCTCTTGGAGGGTGAGGTAGGAGTATTGTAAGTTCAGGCTCAGGCCGGCCAGCTTAGATATTTAGAGAAACCCTGTCTTAAAAATCTAAACTAAAAAATGAGCTGGGGCTGTATCTCAGTGAAAAGGCCTTGGGTTTAATCTCCATTTTTCTGGAGATTATGGACAGAAGATGGAAAGAATGGATTTAGACCCAGATGGACTTGTAGTTTTCCTCCTAGGAAATTTTGAGGACCTCCTTTCTCATGGCTGCGCTTTCTTTTAGATGTAGAGAGTTTCTGCCAACATCACATAAGTAGTGGTATTATGAGAAGCCCAATATGATTAGTGAAAATCTGCCAGTGGGTAGATTCTGAAAAGTACCTTTTACCACATCATCATTTCATTCATTCATTCATTCATTTATTTATTTTTATTTTTTGGTGCTGAGGACTGAAACCAGGGCCTTGTGCTTACTAGGCAGGCACTTACCACTGAGCTAAATCCCCAACCCCTTCATTCATTTATTGAGATACTCAGTCTTCTGTCCAGGCTGGTTCAGAACTCTCTGTGTAGCCAGGCTAACCTGGAACTCAGAACAGTCTTCCAAGTGCATGGATTACAAGCATTGCCACCAGCACACCCAGTTTACGTATGCTGGGGAATTGAATTCAGGCCTTGTGCTTGCCAGGCAGATGCTCTGTTGAGCTATTTCTCCAGCCCACACCATCATTATTAGGGCTCCTGGGGTACAATTAATTGTATTTTTTCTACAGAAGATTACACATTGTGTATTCTAGTTCTTTTATTTGTGGGTGAGTCTGTTTTCATTCTGTCAAGGAAAGGTGGTTCGTTACAAACGCATACATGGAAGGCTGTGCTGCCTGTAGTTCTTGTGCATCCATTCCCAGTATTTCTAGTTACTGGTAGCACCTTTGACTCTTTCCTACCATAACCTCCAGAAAAAATAATCCTTAAGTTGATATGGCATACCACCTCATTAAATTTAAGGATGATTTTTTGTGTTTTTCTCCTGTTCATTGATGGTGTTATTTTAGATTAGGGTGCATCTCCATGATTAGGGTACAATTGGAGTGATGATATCCTCCAGTTGTATTTGGGTTGCATATGTTTATACTGATGATACAATTCATTTCAGGCCTCTTAAGGAATATATTTTTATTAAATAGTCTTTATATATTGATTATATTTGAGATATTCATCTTAGCATGTCTTGGTTCCCCCCACCCCCATGCTGGAAATTGAACCCAGGGCTTGTACACTGAACGTTTTTACTATCCTTTCCCCTTGCCCACTTAATTTTGAGATGAAGTTTCACTGGGTTGCCTGGTTTGATCTCAAATTTGGGATCCTCTTGCCTCAGCCTTCTGAAAATGCTGCTGTTACAGGCATTTGCCACCATCCTGGCTTCTTTGTGATAATTGTTAAACTGTTATTAATCAAGCTTGTAATTTACTAATAATTTGGTGTGTATTTGCCATTGGAATTTGACAGTGTACTTTCAAGATACATGTGGGCATTTGAATTTGCCAGGTTTTTACTAACAGTTTTTCTTCTTTTTCTTTGTGTGTGTATACCCTAAAGACTGATTTTAAGGGGTGTGGCAGGAGGTTTTGGACTAGATGAGTTTCCACCGAAATGTCGGAGAAGTCAGGCCAGAGCACAAAAGCAAAGGATGGGAAAAAGTATGCAACACTCAGTTTATTTAATACTTACAAGGGAAAATCATTGGAAACACAGAAAACTACAGGTGAGTAAAATCAAATAAGATTTATATTTTTCCTGGTTTTAGTTGTTACCATAGAATGCCATACCAGAGCTCCTGCTATAAAGCTAGGCCAAATCCAACTTAGTGCAACTCTGTTTACTTTGACTTTTCTAATATATGCACATATTTTTCAGGAAGTATTAATGACAATAATGATTCTTGATGGGGTCTTGTTACGTAGTCCGGGCTGGTCTTGAATCCACCGTGTAGCTCAAGCTGTCATCAAACTCAAAGCAGAGTCCTCCTCCCTTGGCCTCCCTAGTACTGGGTTTGGAGGTGTGCACCACTATTCCCAGTTTATGTGGTGCTGCAGAATCAAGCCACTTAACTGTGCCCCCAGACCCTCATGGGATACTTATTTCCTTGGTGGTAGTAATGGGAATTGAACCCGGGATCATCTCACAGAACTACGTCTCCAGTACTACCACCCCCTCCTTGATTTTTTGTTTTGGGACAAAGTCTCACCAAGTCACTAAGTTGCCCAGGCTGGGTGCAGATTTGCAGTTCTTCTGCCTTAGGCTCCCAGAGTGCTGGGATGATGGACATGGGCTGCCTGTCTTGGTTCAAATAAATAATATCTTAAAATTGAAAATAATTGTTCCATAGACTCTTAATAATTGTTCCCTTGTTGTCAGCAGAAAATAAGTATAACGATATTATTCCAAAAAAGAAGCACAGTCCATGAGATTAGTAAGCATAGAACTATACTTGTTTACTATCTCTTCAGAATTCTGTGGCTTTTTTTAAGCTCATGTTCCTTGAGTCCACCATAGTACACCAATTAGCATTACTATGAATATGAAATCAAAGTATCTATCTCTAACACTCATAAGTTTTGAATAGAAGTAGATTTTCTGGAAAAATGCCTTTTGTCATTGTGAATATTTATGGGTTTTTTTGATCCCTTGTGCACTGGATTCTATGTTGGAACTTATTTTAGTTTTGGCTCTGAGCTTTTGTAATTTTTGAAATAGGTGTCTTTAACTCCTCTGAGCTCAAGCCATCCTTTTGACTCTCCCTCCCATGCTGCTTGTATTACAGGAGTGTGCCCTTGTACTGTCCTGCAAAGTTCGATTTTTCAAGCTACCTATTGAGCTACTTTTTTAGTATTGCTCCTTTAATGTTGCAGAGGTCAGGCTCAATTTACAAATCATTATCTTAATATTAGGAATAAGCCTCCAGGGCTGGAGGAGAGGCACAGTGGTAAAGCACTTAAATTGGTGGAAGCACAAGGCCCTGAGTTCGATTCCCAAACATCACATAAGCCTGGTGTGGTGTTGCACACCTATAATCCCAGCACTTGGGGGGCCAAGGCAAAAGGATTGCTGTGAGCCCAAGGCCAACCTGGATTACCTAGTGAGTTCAGGAGCAACTTGGGCTACAGAGTGAGAACCTATCTCAAAGAAAAGGGAATAATCACCCAAAGATTGTGTTATTTTTTATAGTTTGTGTAAGTTGAAGAGTAAAATAGACTGGAATACATGTTCTAAGGAAGTTGATGTTATTGGTCTTTTAGTTGCAGCTCGGCATGGGTTACAGAGTCTTGGAAAAGTTGGTATCTCTCGGCGGATGCCTCCACCTGCTAACCTCCCAAGTCTCAAAGCAGAAAACAAAGGCAATGATCCTAATGTGAATATTGTTCCTAAGGATGGCACAGGATGGGCATCAAAACAAGAGCAGCATGAAGAAGAAAAGTGAGTCGAAGTGTCTTATAAAGAACAAACCTCACCCTTTTTTTGTAGGGAACTTCTGTTGCAGTACTCGCTCGCTGTATGCTAAGTGTTGTGATACCTTTGTAACATATTTCATGCCTTTTTTAAGTGTTTGGTTATAGAGTAATGTTAGGGCAATTTTCCCTAGGGTGAGTAACAGAAGTATTATTTGTTCAGGTAGAACCTATGACCGAATTGCTAATCACACCACGGCCTGTGCTGTATCCTGTATCATGCTCTCCTCGCCTGCCCTCATCCACTTAGGCATTCTCTCTCTTATCAATAGAAATGGGTGTTATTGCTCAGATTCCATGGTTTCTATCTGCTCTCTCACTGTATATTGCCAGTATTGAAGCTGTGCCTCATCCAGATACTCATTTATTGGATAAATAAAGAGCAAGATTTTTGAGATAGAATTAGTAACATTTGCCTTAGTCATCAGTGATCCAGATTCGGTTTTCTCTGCATCAGGAAATGTGCTAGGCTCTTGATTGATTAAGCTATATAATAGTTTAGTTTGTTCTCTCTCTCTCTCTCTCTCTCTCTCTCTCTCTCTCTCTCTCTCTCTCTCTCTCTCTCTCTCTCTCTTTCAGAAAGAGCCTTGCTCTGTAGCTCAGGCTGGTCCACAGGTCACTATATGGCCCAGGCTGGCCTGAAACACATGGCAATCCTTCTGTCTCATTCTCCTGAGTGCTAGGATTACAGGCGTGCACCAGGTGCACCACTACACCCAGTGTATGTGGTTATAAGGAGTCAAAACCAGGGCTTTACACTTGCTAGGCAAACATTGTAACTGCTGAACTATACCCCCGCCCTAAATCATAGTAATTTTTTTAAATGAGATAAGCTGTTGGACACTTGATGAAATTTTTTCCAGTATCTGCTATCACATTTCTATGTGCCTACCTAAGAGCTTTATATAGTAAATTTGACAGCTTATGTAGAATTTTATCGTGGGGTTATTATTTGCTGAAAATGAGATGTAGTCAAATTATTTTATAGAAACAGTTATAGGTCTCAGTATATAAGAAATACGTTGGGATTTCTTAAGTCTTTTAACCACTTTTTTGCTTTTAAGCATTACCATAATACAAGGATTGAATAAAACTGTAGACCCTTCTTAAATCCTTACTAATCAGAATGGATCAGATCGCCTGCTGTTGCCAATTTAAAATTACAGTAATACCAGCAGTGGTGAACGTGTTCACTAAAAGATGGAGAGCTTGCCTAGCTTTAGCCCTGCTAATCATATACCAAGCCAGACTATATATGCACATATTGTTTCTGTTTGTAAAGGTTCACTTAAATAGTGTTTAGTAATGCTTTTTTCTAACAAAATGGAAAACAAGCATAGTTGTCATCTCATTGAATAATTCAAAGGTTGAGATGAGTGTGGAAAAAAATAGCCAAGTTCATTTAAAGGATGTTGCAGGAGGAAACCTTCTATGGAAGATGCATCTGTGTTCCCAAAATATATTTAACATACATGTAATAGTTGTTTTCATTTAAACATTCAATATCTGACATAATGGATTCATATTTTTTTAAGAGCACCAGAAGTGTCACCAGCACAGCCAAAACCTGGGGTTGCACCTCCCCCAGAAGTAGCACCAGCTCCCAAATCATGGGCCAGTAACAAGCAAGGTGGGCAAGGAGACGGTAAGTGGACATTAGCCAGGGAATCTGGTTAGGTGTGACAGTTACTGAGCCGCCGTGCAGGAGATAAGGGCTGCATAGTTGTTTGAAAGAGAGTTGTCAAAGATGTATTAAGATTCTTAAAAAAGGATCTTTTAAATCTCTGACTAATTAAATTTCAGTGCCCAGAGCTATTTATAGTCTCATGAAGTGTTTAAAAAGAGAATCTTGGGGCTATCTCTATAAATCTGTGCATCTGCATATCCAGACTAAGCTTATGCTCTTGACGCATTAAAGTGCCCAGACATCGTCAGTTGTTAGAAACTGTAATTCATTTCTCTCTGTGCCTCTGAACTCTCCTGTCTCATATATGGTATTATGATTTCCTGGGGCTAGTGCCTGAGAATAGCCATAAAGCATAGTAGCATGACACTTCCCCTGCCGTACAGGTTTGAATTTTTCACTTGCCAAAAAAACAGTTCACAACTGTCTGTATAGGTCTATATGGAATTCTGTGGAAGAGTCAAGAGTTAGCTCTTTTAAATTTCTTAGAAGCATAAAATAGCAAGTTAAGTTTGATTTAAATTTTCCAGTCATACAATAAATGAAATAAAAGTATTAAAAGCAGACATTTTAGCCTTACCTTTGTCTTGGCAGTATTCATAATTATTTTATACAACTTAAAACTAATTCTTAAAAGGTTTTAGCATAGGAATTGACTTGTATTTGAAGTATAAGAAATTATAATAATAAAAGAAAAAGAAGTGAAACTCTACCTTGCCCACTAAACACATCTGGGGTGGGTCTGGCAGGTTCCCTTCTTAGATTTTTATCTCCTCATGGCTGCTCATTAACTTTTCAAATGATTCAAGATAAATTTTAAAGTTTAAAGCCATTGGCTCATAGAACAATTTATTAGAAGTAAAAAGGAAACAATATCCTGGGAGGGTTGTTTGAATTCTTTTCAATATAAAAGTTACCTTTTAATTTTTTTTTTTTTCAAATCTGTAGGAATCCAGGTAAACAGCCAATTTCAGCAGGAATTTCCCAGCCTGAAAGCAGCTGGAGATCAGGATAAGAAAGAAAAGGAAGTGAATGATGACAACTATGGGCCTGGACCCAGTTTACGTCCACCAAGTAAGAGTACTTTTTATTTAGTGAAACTCCAGAATGAGAACATACTTTGTTTTATCTGGTGCTACAATTTTCTTCTCATATATATGTATGTTTTGCCTATTTTTAAAAAACAGACGAGTGCTATATTTAAAGTTTTATGCTGGTAATACTACCATTATACAACTTGTTAGAAATGTATAATCTGGGTTTCACATCTAACTTGATAAGTCAAAATGCACATTCTAAGAGAGACAGGCATTGCCTACCCAAGAAAAACTCCATATTCTTATTTTTTTTTTTTTTTTTAATGAAAAGGGACATGCTGTATTTTCTGCTGTAGTCTTTAGGTAGATTGTATAGACCAACCTTGCACACCGTGAAGGGAAACTGCAAAAGAGTAGGAGAGGTAGAGACTTCTCCGACAGTCTTGGAGGTTGACTACCGCACTGAGATTCCTTGAAAAATGACGTAGTATTGCTTTGTTAAATGTAGTAAAACCAGATACTGTCAGTTCATCTAAGTACATATAGCTAACAATACTTGACCAAAAGCCAATGAATGAGAGCCATTTGGGTGGTAGAAACACTGGTTTTAATCTGTATATCAGATACTAATAAAGCGTCATAGGGAAGTTCCAAGCTGTATTTGCTCGTGCTGACACTCTGAGGTATAGCTTCCTACTTTGCTCGAGACTGCAAGCATCTGTAGGGGATTTGTATTATATTTCCTTCTTGGCTGTTTTACTTGATGGTTTCACTATTCGATTTTCAGAATATCTATCTCTCTCTTCTCCTCTCTCTCTCTCTCTTTCTCTCTCTCTCTATTTTTCCTTTCCTATCAGATGTAGCTTGTTGGAGAGATGGTGGTAAACCTTCAGGCCCGCCTTCATCAGATCAGGATGAAAAGCTTGGTGGCCAGGAGGAGAATCCAGCTTTGACATCGGAACAAAATGACATCCTTAAAGTAGTGGAAAAGAGAATAGCTTGTGGACCTCCGCCTGCTAAACTCAATGGACAGCAGCCTCCCATTGCTTCCCAGTATAGAGCTATGATGCCTGCTTATGTAAGTATTGTTTTAAAAGCAAGCAGTCAAATATGTTTTTTGATTGGGATCCAAAGAGAGAATTCAAACGGGGAAGGTTGAGGTGTTTATTTTCATTAGCAGCTAATAAAAAATTATTATTTTCTTTGATAATGACAGAAAAAAATTACTGTATCAGCAATGCGTGTTTGTTATTTAATAGGGCTCATAGATATTTTCATATATTCAAGATACTTCGAAATCATTGTTGTTCCCATGAGTAGGCCACTGCTTAATAACTCGACAGAGAAGTAGATACATTACTGTATCACAGATTGTTAAATATTGTGGTGACAGAATTTTAGTATAATTGTTCTTTCTTTACTATTTTAGATTAGGATGTTTCTTTTTTCTTACTCTATTAGCATGTATTTGTGATAATAATCAGCTTGAGGAATTGGTGTATTTACATATTGCATCTCTGTCATTTTTACTTCCCTTCCCCACCCCCTCCCTCTCATATTCCTTTTCCTTCTCTGCAAAATCTTCTTACTTTCTGTTAAGGTTTGGCTTTGTCGTATTAGAGAAGCCATGTGATATTTAACCTTCTGTTTCTCATGCATTTCACCAAGCATAATGATCTCAAGGTTTATCTATTTTTCCTCAGATGCTTCAAATTTATCTTTTTATGGCAGAGTAGTGCTCCATCATGTAAATATACCATGCCATTCATCTGCTGATGGACATATTGGCTGTTTCCAAGGTTGAGTTATTATAAGTTGTACTTCTGTAAACATGAATATGCATGTATCACTTTTGTATGGCGGCTTTAACTTTCAGGAAGATATGCAAAAGAGGTATAGCTGGATCAAAGAGGATATCTGTTTTCAGTTTTTTTGAAAATCTTACTGCTTTCCATAGTGGCTGTCTGTACCAGTTTACAGTCCCACCAACAATGTAGAAAGATTCTACAATCTCTTCAGCATTTGTTGTTTATTGAATTCTTGATACCAGCCATTCTTTTGCGGGGGTAGGGGTTGGAGGAGACAGGGTCACGCTTTAGTCCAGGCTGGTCCTTGAGTTCATTACGGAGCCCAAGCTGACTTTAAACTCACAGCAGTCCCCTTGTCTAAGCCTCCCAAGTGCTGAGATTATAGGCATATGCCATTAGGCCCAGTTTATGTGGTGCTGGGAAATCAGACTCGGCTTTGAGCTTGCTAGGCAAGCGCTTTAACTGCTGAACAGTTCCTCCAGCTACTTCCAGCTATTCTTTTGGGAGTTAGCTGGAACTTCAGTGTGTTTTGGTTTGTGTTTCTCTGATGGCTAAAGATACTAAGACATTTTTAATGTATTTATTGGCCACATGGACCTCTTCTGAGAATTGTATTCATTTCAGTTTCCCATATTTTGATTGGGTCTTATTATTTTTAGGAGGTCTAAATTTTTTCAGTTTTTTCTATATTCTTGACAAAATAGTCCTCTGTCTGAGGATGAGCTGGTAAAAATTACCCATTCTGTCAGTTCTCTCTTCACTTCATTGTTTCCGTTACTGTGTAAATGCTTAATTTGATATAGTCCCATTTGTTAACTCTTAGTGTTATCTCATGTGCATTGGATGTTTAATGACAAAATCCTTAACTATGCCTGTGTATTCAAGGGTTTTGCTACTTTCTCTTTCAACAAATTTTGTGTTTCTGTTTTTAGTATGTTTTATTTATTTATTTATTTTCTTGAGACGGAATCTTGTTCTGTAGTCTAAGCTGGTCCTGAACTCATTATGCAATCTGTTAGGATTTTACCTTTTCCATTTCACCTTTTTCATTTCTAATTACATTGATAAGAATTTTTCCTTTTAGTGAGTGAGGCTAGCCTTGAAAACAGCACAGTCCTCCAGACTTAGCCTCCCAAGTGTTAGGGTAACAAGTGCACCGCCATACCTAATTTATGTGGTGCTGGGGAATTGAACTCAGAGCCTTCCATTTGCTAGGCAAGCACTTTATAGCTATTTGTCCAGTATTCAGTGTTTCCATTTTAATGTTTAGGCTTTTGATTTGATTTTTGATACATAGTGAAAGATAACGGCTCTGGTTTCATTCTTACACATGTGACTAACTGGTTTTCCCAACTCTGAGGCTATTTTTTCTCCAGAGTGTATGTTTTTGGCCTTTTGGTCAAAGATCTGGTGGCTGAAGGTGCTTAGATTGTCTCTGTGGCCTCGGTTCTGTTCCATTGATCCACCTGCCTATTTTGGGGCCATTACCATGTGATTTTCATCCCTGTTGCTTTGTAACGTAACTTGATGTCTAGTTTCATGATGCCTTTTGCTTTTGTTTTGTTGCTTAGGATTGTTTTGGCTATTATCCATATAAATTTTAGGATAATGTTTTCTAGCTCTATGAAAAATGCTGTTGGTATTTTCATTGGGATTATTACAATGACTCTGTATATCAGATTCGGTAGTATGGCCACTTGGATACTGTTGGTTCTGCCTATCCAAGTACGGGGCATGTCTTTCCATTTTCTAATATTCTCTTCAGCTTTTTTTCTCAGAATACTATTGGTTTCATTTCCCCAGTTAAATTCCTAGGTGTTTGATTTTCTTTGAGGCTACTGTGAATGGAATTGCTAACTTTTCATGTTCTCATTGTTGGTATGGAGAAACGTATGGATTTTTGTATATTGACTTGTATAGTCTGCAACTTGGGTGAACTTATTAATTTAAGAGATTTCTGGTGGAGTTTTGGGGTTCTCTATGTAAAGGATCACAACGTCTGCAAATATAGGTAATTCGACTTCTTCCTTTGCTGTGCATATTTCGTTTATTCCATTCTCTTGTCTGATTGCTGTAGCTAAGGTTTCAGGCACTATGTTGAGCAGAAGTGTTGAACATGGATATCTTTGTCTTCTTCCTGTTTTTAGGGGAAATGCTTCTGGCTTATTTCCCCAATTATGATATTGACAATCAGTTGTCATAAATTGCTTTTACTAGCTTTTGGTAAGATCCTTTTGTGCATATTTTCATTTGATTTATTAGTATGAAAGGATGTCGTATTTTGTCAAAGGCCTTTTCTACATGTATTGATCATGTGATTTTTGTTCTTTTGTTGATGTGGTATATTACGTTACTTGATTTAAATATGATGAATCAGCCTTGTGTCTCCGAGACTGAACCATCTTGATCCTGGAGTATGATTTTTTTCTGTTTGTAAGTATCTTATTAAAGATCTTTGCATCTGTATTCAGTAGGGAAATGGGCTTCTAATTATTCTGTATTGTGGTGGAGGGTCAAAAGCACACTGAGTTCTGTGCTGGGTTTAGGCATTGAGGGAGGATTAATAGTCAGTGGGCTTTGTGTACCTCCTTGAAATTCCTGGAGCTTTCCTTTCTCTCCAAGCTAAGTTGAGCAGGTACTTTATAAACTGTGTGTCAACTCTTTGGATGAGTCTAATAGGCCATTGAATAGTAAGTACTCCTACTCAGCCACCATCTTATCTGAAAGTGTTCTGGAGTGTGAATTGAAAAAACACTTTTCTGAGAAGAGGCCCATAGGGTTTACCAAATTGTCAAAGGTGCAGAAAAGTTAAGAATATTTGTTTTCATTATATTTGTGATATTGGGGATTGAAATCAGACCTTCACACTAAGCCACATCCCTATCCCTTTTTGATTTTGAGATGGACTTGCTAAGTTGCCCAGGTTAGGCTTTAAGTTTGGGAACCTTCTTCACCTGCATCATCCTCCCAGAGTGCTAGGCTAGCAGGCATGTGCTGCCATGCCAGGCTAATTCTGAAGTTTTTATTAGTGTGCATTTGGTTTAATTCTCATTATGGGAAATTTTTAAGATCAACAAAACTGAAGGTAATAGCACAGTAAACATTCTCGCTTCCCACCATTTCAAATTATTGAAGCAATCCGTAGATATTTCAGCTATGAATATTGTTTTTAGATTTTATTTTAAAGATTAAAAAAACTTAAGGGAAAGCACATGATGCCATCGTTACATCAAAAAGAAAACATTCCCTAATATTCTCAAATACCATGTCAGTATTCCAGTTTTTGTCTTATAATTAGGACCCACAACAACATCCTTTACTTAAAAATCTGAGATAAATACTTCATCTTTTCATTTTCTCTGAAGCTTGTCTGTAAACATCTTTATCGTGTGGTATTTCACAGCCTGGATGTTGTTGGTTCCCTGTAGTACTTTGATTTAATATGTGCTTCTGACCCATGTGTTTCTTATAGACTGGCAGCTAGATTCAGTTTACAATTTATTTTCACTGTTGCCATGCTGTGAAGTTGTATGACAAATTACATGTGCATAGGTAAATAAGCATTTTGCAGAAGCTAATTACTCATAAGCCAAATTTAGGTCTTATATTTATTTAGTTTGATTTAATTTCTGAGTATTCAAGTTGTATATTCAGTCTTTTTGTATTCCTTCTTTGTATTTGACTATTCTCACCCCAGAGAGTTTCCCCATTTGAGTTTCTGTTGCTGTTTAGCCTGACTAATTTTGCTGTAACTCTGCTTAGGAGAAATTTCTATAAATAGCATTACCATGTAGCATTTCTTCAGGGTGAAATAATATCAGGATTAAGCGATTCAGGTAATATATAATTTTATACTATTTACATAATTTGATTTAGGCCTAAGCCTACAGGAAATGGCCAGGTAATCCTTGACACTTTATGTCTTCTCTTTAGTTTCTCAAATTCAGGTTCCTACAAAGTGCTTCATCTTGACTGGAGGCTCATTTTACAGCTGCCATCTATGCAGTAACTTGACTAACAATATGTTTTCCGTGCCCTACACGTGGAAAATCTAGTGACTTTCTACTGTCCTCCTCCATCAGTTCTCTGGTTATGAACTGTCCCTTACTATGAACTCATTTCTTCATCAGTAAATCTGCTTCCAGTTAGTCTGCTCCTGCTTCAGGAAGAAGCCTCACTTTATTTCACATTCTAGTATTCTCATCTAAGACTGCTTTTTTCCTGGAATTCGAATGTAAGGTTGTCTTTCTGGTTTTTTTTTTTCCATGTCATTGCGCAATCATTTTATGTAATTTTACTAATAAGATACAGAAGTCCTTATATATAGATCCTAGTTGGGTTTTTTTGTCAAGACTTAGTGAAAGCAGTGGTCTTGCACATGGCTTGGTATGAGGGTAAGTGACGTATATTACCAGATTAAATTAAGAATTATAGTATTTATTTTCATCTTTATTCTCTGAGTTAAAATTTCAGGCCCAGTCATTTGTTTTGTCTATAACTAGGTTGCCAGATTTATTCCTTTGTTTCCTTCATTCAGATGTTTCAGCAGTATCCAAGAATGGCATATCCTCCTGTACATGGTCCCATGAGGTTTCCTCCTTCTTTATCTGAAACAAACAAGTAAGACTGCTAAATAATTAATTCCTTGAAAGAATATATATATGTGTGATGTATGTATGCTCATAAATATTTGCTGAAGATTAAGAAGATTGTGATGATTTTTGTTACCTTTTTCTTGAGAAGCAGTTGCCACCAACACAAAATTGCCTAGCACTGACGAGACAGAACAAAAATACTGTGTTCCTTAAAGTCATATATTGTGAAATTCATTCATTTTAAATCATCTTAGCTATTAAATATAACAAATTACATACTGTGCATTCCTGTGTTTACCAATATTAATTTCATTTTATCCATTTGCTAAACATTTCTTGTCCTGATGTAAAAAATCAATGATGTAAACTGTGTCTCTTTCACCACCCTGACCTCCTGTCATTAGAAGCCTTCGTGGAAGAGGCCCCCCTCCGTCCTGGGCCTCAGAGCCTGAACGCCCATCCATCCTCAGCGCTTCCGAACTGAAGGAGCTTGATAAATTTGATAACCTAGATGCTGAAGCTGATGAAGGTTGGGCAGGTAAGAAACAGAATTAGCTACATGTTTTAGATTGTTAGGTGTTATTAAGCCGTTGACTTGAGTCTCCTGTAACTTAACAGGTGCTCAGATGGAAGTGGATTATACCGAACAGCTGAACTTCAGTGATGACGATGAACAAGGAAGTAGTAGTCCTAAAGAGAATAGCAGGTAACTTTCTAGCAGTATGAATTTGTTGATCAAACATTACCTGTTTATGCATGGCAGCTTCATTCGTGGACGTTTGTTCCTTGATTATGGGATGTCTTCATGCTCCTCCCAGACATTTTACTGATTTAAAAGGTGATTAATGCACCACATTAATACAGTATAGTCAGTCAAGGGATTTAACTTTGATACTGGAGGTAATTGAAGGTTGTTGTTATGGACCATTTTAAATTGTTACTTGCTTGGCTGGCTCCATATTTACAGGTGCGGAGAATAAGTTTGTAGGTTATTTATTGTAGCTGCTTTAGATTCTTGATTTTGTTAAACTTTACAAGCAGTGTTAGGGCAGGAAGCTCTGGCATTCACGTGGTGTTACAAGTTTCTCAGCCATGGCTTCATGATTTACCAGTCTCATCATCATTTGTGGAATGCTTGTGATTTGTAGAGATTTTTTAAAGCTACTGTAGTTTGATACATTTTGTCATCAAATCAAAAAAATTAGAATGCAGTTATATAACATATCCAGTAATACTTAATTGCATTTGGGTGAGATTTCTTGGGTGGAGGGGATAGAAAATGATGGATATGTATTCCTTTGTTGGGTGTGTGTCCAGATTTGGCAGTTATCTTTATTGTCCTTTATACCTTTGATAATAATCTGAAAGGCCTCAGCTTATTACAGAGACATAGTATGTACTTATGGATGAATTTGCTTTCTGAAGGCATAAATTCATCACATTCCTTGATACATGTCCCTTCTGAAACCATACAGAAATTCTTTTTACATAGAGAAAAAGCATTGACTTACAATACAATCTATTGTGCTTTTTCTGCTTACTTTGCATTTTGATTCTTCAGTGAAGATCAGAACTCAAAAGCCTCTGAAAACACTGAAAACCGGAAAGAAGCAGATGAAGTTAGCAACACTAAATCATCTTCTCAGTTACCTGCTCAGCCACCAGCACCCAAAGGTCCCTATGGGAAAGGACCTCCATTTAATCAGGTTTGCTGTGTTCGTGGAAATTCCTGTCGTTATTGGTATATAGATGAATGAATCTTACACAGTTGGGGCAGGAATGCAGAAAATGGGAAGTATGTTCTCGCCTATATATTCCTAATACCATTATTTTTAGTGCATACTAACAGGAATTACCAGTATAGTAGCTAACATCACCAAGCTGAAACTGAAGTAAATGGTCAGTCATGTCAAAATGTCTACTTTTAATGTAAGTATATATGTGAAATAATGTTATCTTTATAGGGAAATTATACTTAAGAGATCTGAGAAGCCTTAGTTGTTGTGAAGAATTTTGGTAATGTAGGGAAATATGTGAGCGAGCAGCAGGCATACTTGATCTTGAGGTGGTGAGAGCTGTATAACAGGGTGGGAAAGAAGGGGTGCCATCTGGAAATCCGCTTAACTCTCAGTAAAGATGTGTAATACCGTTAGCATGTATCTTTGAGCAGGTCTTACCAGGGAACCAGAAACACTGTAGCTGACAGTGTCTTTGAAAAGAAAAATAAAAGCTGGTCAGTTAATACTACCTGGTGGGAAGCAGTGTGATAGACTGTGTATAGTGATTTCCTAGAGAATAGTCAAGGCAAAAGACTGCAAAAGACTAAGTACTTGAGCTAATTCAAAAAGTAGGAATTGGCCATTAAACAGAGCTACTCCAAGTATTGGAAACATGTAGAAAAGTAAAAGAATGCAAGACACATAACAAGAGAAACACTAGTAAGTTTGATATGACCATTACAAATGAGCTTAGATCTTATTCTAAACGTGTTAGTGAGCCATTAAAGAATAAACTAATGAGTCCCAAAGAGGGTTTTTTAAAAAATATTTTAATAGAATTACTGTTGTTTAACTTCTTGCTTGTTGAAATCGTGGAGAGTGAGAATTTATTAAAGAACATAGGAATAAATAGAATAAATCTAAATATCTTGACTTTTGTGACACTGCTGTATGTATTACTGGTGTGAATATTGAGATGCATCTCTCATACAACCAGATTTTCTGAGGCACAATTCGAGAATAACTACACTAAAATTCTGTTTGTAAACTACATTTGGGATTATAACCTTATTAAAAGGACAGATAGATTTGCTTTTGGCAATCTTCAAGCCTCACTAACAAAATCAGTGCAGCACATTCAGAAAAAACTTCTAATAGACAACTTTTTTGAGAGAGCATCTCATTGTCTACTCTAAGCTGGTCTTGAACTTGCAATGTAGCCCAATCTGGCCTCAACTCACAGCAGTTCTCCTGTCTTAGCCTTTTAATTGCTGAAATTATAGGCGGAGATTAAGTGGCGCCTGGATTATGTGGTGCTGGGAAATTAAGTTTTGAGCCGTGTATTTTCTAGACACAAGCTCTAACCACTGAGCTACACCCCCAGCCCAACATTTTATTCTTATCTAAAGTTTGAATAATTTTTCTTCTCTGTAATAGGAACGTGGACCATCCTCACACCTACCACCACCTGCAAAGTTACTTGCACAGCAGGTGAGTTTTAACTAAATGCTAGTTGGTGTTATATGCTTCATTTTGATGGATAGGTATTATATATAGTTATTGATGACACTAATGTTATGATTGTCAACTTTTTGCTCTGTTCCTTGTGCGTGTTTTTCATCCATTTCATCTTTATTCTCAGCATAAAGATTAGGCATGCTCCTAATTTCACTGAAAAAGTGAGAAGCACTAAGAGATAACTTTTTCCCAACTTGGTCCCTACATGATGCCTTCCCGTTGTCCTTGCTGCTACTACTTGTTCCTGGATTTAATCCTTTATCACTGTCTTGGTTCCTTTTTTTCACTGCTGTGAACAGAAATCCCTGACACTACAAATTAAGGGAGGAAAGATTTATTTTAGCTTACGCTTTCAGATGGTTACAGTGTCCATACCTGGGCAGTTGGCAGTGGTAGAAGCACGTGGAGGAAGAGCAGGAGACAGGATGTTCATGGCATTCTGGACAGGAAGCCAAGTGATGAATGGAGAAAGGATAGAACTATCATACACCCTTCCAGGTCAAGGCCCAACCAAATGCCTCTTCCAGCCAGTCCTTCTCTCCCAAAAATACATGGCGCCATTGGTGTCATGTCACATCCAAACACATGAGGTGTTGGGTGAAATCCTCCAGATCCCAACCATAACAACCACCATATTCTTATGCCTAATCTTTTAAGATAAAAAAATACTTCCTTAATACCATCTCCAAGCCCATCTCACACCTCTGCAATATCTGCCTTATTTCTCCATTACAACAAAACTCTGTTGGAGAGTTATATATATTTTTTCTTGCTGCTTTTTCTATCAGTTTCCCAAGGTGTACTTTCATCTCCTACTATACCTTTGAAAATGTTATTATCAAAGTCAGTGATGACCTTTGTCTTAGTTACTTTTTCATTGTTGTGACTCAATACCAAACATGCACAAATTAGGGGGCACAGTCAGTCCACGGGAAGCGCGTGGCAGAGGCAGATAGGGTAGCAGCTCCTCATAGTGTCTCAAACGTAACACAAGTCAAGTCCTAGAAGGAAGATAGGAAAAAGCATATATCCTTTTATGTCCCATCCCAGTGATCGACCCCTTCCGGCTCCAGCCTATGTTCTGCCCTTTGGAATTTAAGCACCTACCACACACCTGTAACCCACTCCACAAGCCTGCAATCCTTATTCTGCCACACGCCAATCTTCCACCACATACCTATAATCGACCCCACCACACAAGTCCCTAATCTCCCAGCAGCACATGATTTCATAGACAATCCATAACATCCAAATACATGAGACTTGGGGAACATTCCAGATCCAAACCACAATTTTCACTGTAAATCCACTTTTGTCTTCACCTCTCTATCCCTCTTAAAACACTTGAATTTTTACTTATATATATTTTTTGCCCCTTCTGAAACATCACAGTATTTTGTTTTCTTTATTTCATTTGGGCATTCTGTACCATTCTGTTTTAGAGGCCTTAGGCCTGCGTGTTTTGGTCTTTTTTTTTTAACCTGTTTAAAACTGTTCCTTAAGTCTGCATGCTGATGACATTCAAATATGCATATAACCAGCAGTCAATTCTTCATCTTTCCTGGATATCTGGTAGGTATCTCATGCACGTCTAAGCCATAGCATGTCCCCAATTTCTCACAGTGCTGCTGTTGCTTTCTTCCCTGTCCAAAATAATGACAGTTTTATGATCATTCACTTTTCATAGGTTAAAACTTCAGTTACCTTTTTCCATCTTTTTAAATCTACATGCAGCCTTACCTGTCAAGTTCAGGTTTCCATGAACTTGAATCTAACAATGATTTCTTGGAAAAAAAAAAAAAACTCAGAAGATATGAATTAGGGAAGAATGTAGTAAATGGGTGAAGTGGACTCTTCCCCCAAAATGCAAGCATATTGAAGGACAGATTGTTAACACAGCTAAGGAGAGACCTTGCTGGAATAAATTAAGCCCTTTAGTGTTTGATGGTGAGAAACCTAGCCCAACAAAATGATTCGAACTTTTGCTTAATAAAAACACATAATTAGCCCTTAGCGTATATAATTCATGCAGTACCTTCTATCACCAAGGAATACAAATTAAGACCACTTTGAGATTTTGCTATATGCTCATACTCACCATGTCTTAACAAGGAAATGGAGTAGTTAGCACCCTTACACATGGCTTGTGGGGCTATTAAACTTTGTAAGCACATTGGAAAACTGGCATTTTCTTGTAATCAGAAATGTATTTACCATGTAACATGGGAATTTCGCTCATGTCTGTTCATTCTGAAGGTGTAAAAATCATGATTGACACAAATACTTGTACGTGAATTTCATAGTTTTCTTCATAGTTTAAAAATGAGAACCCACATATCTGTCATGGTATCATGGATTTAATGATGTGTCTGTAATGGAAAGTTATCTCATAATGAAACAGACCACTAGTGTACAAAAACTTAAAACCAGTACACGGAGCAAAAGATGCTGCGCACAAAGGTGTCTGTATTCTAGGACAATCAAAACTAGTCATGGTTCGAGATCAGAGTTAATGATGCACTTAAAATGGCGTGTTTTGCATGTCACGTAAATTATACCTCAATGAAGTTGCCTTCATCTTGTATCTGGCTGGGTTAGTTACTGGTTTTAAGGTTTCCTTACCGGTAATGAGCAAGTTTAAAATCAGTTTGTTTAAAGGTTATTTTATTCTTTGTTTCAACCCTTATGTATTTTTTTAACTGCTTTTAGCGTAAATGCTGGAAGTGAGTGTAAACTTTGTAGACGTTTTATAGCACTCCAATAAAAATTAACGTCTTCAGACTTGGATCTGTCGGGTAACTCGGTACCTGTGTGGCTGCTAGGAATGTTTTCTCCTTTGAGGTGTCATCGGCAGCAGTATCCCCATCTTCATCTGTGTGCTTTGGTTCTTTGCTTCTTCCCCTTTGTATGTTAATCCTAAAAGGGCTCATGTGCTGCTATTTTGGATATTTTGGGCTTTTCTTTATCTAAGGCATTTAATCTTAAGCAGCTACTACTAAAACACATGCTAACTTTTCATTATTTCCTTTGTTTCAAATTTTAAATTCTGAACTTCAATACTGGGATTTTTCTTCTCTTCCTTCCTTCCTTCCTTCCTTTATTTATTTATTTATTATTTGAGACAGGGTGTCTCTCTGCAGGCCAGGGTGGTCCTGGAACTCACTGTGTAAGCCAGGCCAGCCTCAAACTCATAGCAGTCCTCCTGCCTCAGCCTCCTGAGTGCTGGGACTACAGGTGTATGCCGCCATGTCCAGCTTATGTGGTGCTAGTAAATCAAAATCAGGTTCTTAACATTTTCTAGGCAAGCACTCTTAACTGCTGTACTATTCCTGCAGCCTGCTTTTTCTTTTTGTTTAATTCAATAAATAATGGATAGGTACTAGCATGTGGCACAGTCATTATTGAAGAACTTAATTAATCCAGTCTTATTTAGGTGTTATATAGGCTTAATATTTTCCCTATGTTTTTGTTTTAATGTTAGAGTATTTTTACCAGGAAATTTTGTGATGCTTTTATTTTTTTCTAGCACTCCAAACCTATATATGAGCCCCAGTGTTTTAGTTTCCATGTTTATCTGATAAACTTATCCTGATGTTTCAGCATCCACCTCCTCCTGATCGACAGGGAGTCCCGGGAAGACCATGTCCTTTTCCCCCTAAGCAGCAGGTGCCTGACGAAGATGAAATATGGAAACAGAGACGACGGCAACAGTCTGAAATTTCTGCCGCGGTGGAACGTGCTCGCAAACGGCGTGAAGAGGAGGAGCGAAGGATGGAGGAGCAGAGAAAAGCAGCGTGCGCGGAGAAGCTGAAGCGATTGGATGAGAAGCTTGGCATTGTGGAAAAGCAGCCATCTCCGGAGGAAATTAGAGAACGGGAGAGAGAGAAAGAACGGGAGCGTGAGAAAGAACTCGAAAAGGAACAAGAGCAGGAGCGAGAGAAGAAGGAGAAGGAAAAGGAAAGGCAGAGGCAACAAGAAAAAGAGAATGAGCTGGAGAAGGAGCAGGAAAAACAGAGAGAAATGGAGAAGGAGAGGAAGCAGGAAAGAGAGAAAGAATTAGAACGGCAAAATGAAAAGGAAAAAGAACTACAGAAAATGAAAGACCAGGAGAAAGAGTGTGAAGTGAAGAAGGAAAAGGATAAAGTGGAGGAAAAAATTGAACCCAAAGAACCAATTTTAGAGCCTGTGGCAGAAAGACAAGAAAGTGAGAACAGCTGTAGTAAAGGTATGTGTGTGCCTTCTTCCGTTCTCATTAAAACTTCAGTGTTGGTGTTTGTATTTTTAATATAAATTGAAATCAATAATTATCAGTAATTATTTTTAAGACAACATTTCCAGTGTAAAATAGAGGCTGAAGTTGGGTTTTATATGTGGATAGACATCCCTGAAGTGTTTCCCAGTATATGATTAAATAAGCTTCAGTTCTGTATTGTTTGCAAAATTCTGTCAGCTACCTAGTTCCAGTACACTATTTAGTCCCCGAGCCTTCCATTACTCTGAGACATTGTCTTAGTTACTTTTTCATTGCTGGGATAGAATACCTGACATGCACAACTTTGGGGAGGAAAGATTTATTTTACCTCAGTTTAAGGTCACAGTCCATTCACTGGTGGGAGGCTGGGAAATGGTGGAATCACATGGCAGGATGGAGGCCGGAGCTGGAGCCAGAGCCCGAGCCAGAGACCCTCAGGGCATGACAGAAGGGAAAGCCGAGTCTGGGAGCAAGCACACACCATTCCACTTCCAAGCCCCAAGCACCTTCGCATTCCAGCCAGGCCTCGCCTCCCAGCAGTACACAATATCCATACACGCTTGAGATCCAAACCCCAACAGGCATTTAACAGAATTTTTTTTTTTTACATATATTCGTATTTCTAAAACTGGAGTGGACCTTAACAGTAATTTTTGGATTGTAATAATTAAATAACTGTGCCAATTCACAGTTTCTTAAAGTTCATTTCTGGGGCTGAGAAGATTGGCACAGTGGTTAAAGCGCTTGCCTACCATGTGCATGGCCCTGTGTTCGATTCCCCAGCCCACATAAGCTTAAAATTAAAACTAACTTAAGTGTTCATCACAGCCTTGAATATCAGGAATTTTTGTTAGAGGTAATCTGAGTTTTGCTATTCTTCCAGACAAGGAAAAGTGGATTAGTTCCCACCATACCTTGCCAAACAGGTATAAGAAAGCACGGAAGGGGGCTGGAGGAATGGCTCATCCATTAAAGCGCTTTCCTAACAATCATTTCATCAAATGCTAAGTACCTGAGTTCACTTCCGCAGCACTACATAAGCCAGGCATGGTGGCACCCACCTCTAGTCCCAGCATTTGGGAGGCTAGAGCAGCACGATTGTTGGGAGTCTAAGGCCAGCCTGGGCTACATAGTGAGTTCAGGGCTAACCTGGGCTACAGAGTGAGACCCTGCCTCAAAAAAAAGGAAACAAAGTTCATTTCTAACATATAGCTTGAGTTAAAAAATACTGTGGCTAATTTGTGGGACTGTGGGTTGAACCCAGCAGTCACGGAAATATAACTCCATGTCTCTTTTGACTTCCGTTATGACAGGGCTTTACTGCCCAGGCTAATTATGATTTGCTGTCCTGATTCAGTCTCTTGGTTAGGCATTACATTTTTTGATAAAATATTTTTAAAACAATTTTTTATGGCCTTGCTGTTTGAAGCTACAATAAGAATTTGATTTTTAAAGCTAAGTTTTTATTTGTATTTGGAATTACCTTCAAACTTGACTCTTTTTTGTTACTGTTCATTCATTAAAGTACAGCTTCAGATACTAATGACTCATTTAAAATAGTTCTCAGAATATTGTAGTAAAGAGTGGTGCTGTTAGTGTTGTTTCTAAGTGGGAAAATGTATACCCTATATAAAATATAATAAAGACAAACTAAAATCATAGGGAAATTTTGATAGTAATCTAATGAAAATTTTCCATTGGAACTGGTTTGCTCCAGAATCTTCCAAACTGTTGTCCCCACAAGAGATTGTAGCCTTTTGAAACTGTCATGATCATTGTGCTACAAGTTATGAAATGTGCTTGACAGTCTCTTGTCACTGTATCCTTGAGTCTCTGTTACATGTGCCCTTGTTTTACCACCTCTACAATGCATGTTACAAAAATGAGACTTGCTGTATGCTTCCCCAAGCAGTAGGAGGCTGTACTACATGGTTTACTTCCATTATATTTTTAATCTTCAAGACAGGTATCATGCAAATACTATTATATACCAACATTGTAAGTGATGAAACTGAGACCAGGAAAAAGTGTATTTTGTTGTTCTACAGTCAGTACCAATAAAATAAAGTGCTAGGGTTCAAGTTTAAGTTGCTCTGCCTAGAGCCCTTGCTTTCCGCATTCCACACCGTGTTCCACATTTGCACAAGTGTGTAGCAAGAGCACCCTGAACCAGAAATTGAAAACCAGACCAACTTTACATTTAAAGTGTCACGTGGACGCCTGTTATCTGTCTCGGTCTGTCTGTATGTCTATCTATCTATTTAGTGAGGGATTGAACCCAGCACTTCCGTCACAGTCCTACTAGCTTTATTTTTCTTCTTTGAGACAGGGTCTGGCTAAGTAGCTAAATTGCTCAGGCTGGGCTTGAACTTGTGATCCTCCTTCCTTGACCTCTCAGAGTACTGAGAGATTACATGTCTGCATCAAGTCTTGACATGAACGCATCTTTAAAACATTTTTTAAAAGCTTTATACTTTTTTTAAAAAGTTAAAGCTATTTTACTTGGTCACAGTAATGTGCTGACAAAGCGTTCAACAGTTGATTTTGGAAGGATTGAAAAGAGTAAGTCTAACTTTGTGGGGTTTTTTTTTTTTTACTTTGATAATGTTACTGGGTGTGTTTTGGGGGGTGGTTATTGTTGTGTTGTATTTTGTTTTGTTTTGTTTTGTGTTGTTTTGTAATGTCTTCCTGTTGGCTTCCAACTCACTGCAGTCCTCTTGTCTTGTGTGTACTGATGTGCTGATGAGTCAAACCCAGGGCCTTGTGCTTGGTAGGCAAGCCCTCTTAACGGCTGAGCTACTCCCACCACCCCAGCTCATCCATGATGTATTTTTCTTCTGCAATTACTCTTTATTAGTATGTATTCATGATGCATAATAATTGCATTCATCTAGAGGAATTAGTGTACACATGCCATCTTCTTCATTTAATTTCCCTTCCTCTTTTCCGCCCTCTCACCTGCCTTGCTCTACATCTCGTTTTCCTCTCCACAACATTTATCTCCTGATTTCCTACTGTCGGTCTTTTACTTTGCTGTTTCGTTTATGCCTTGGGTTCTTGTATTAGAGAAACCATGTGATATTTAGTGTCCTGGGTCAGATTCATTTCATTAAACATTATCATCTCAAAGCATATCCATTTTCCTACAAAACCTCAAATTTGGCACAGTAGTATCCCATTTTGTGTGTGTATAAGTAAACCATTCTTTTCATCTGTTCATCTGTTGATGAGCATGTCTGTTGCTTTGTTGCTTCCAGGACTTTCTTTGCTATAATGAAATGTGCTGCAGTGAGTTACATGAATCGCTTTGTGTGATGGCTATAACTCTTGGGAACATCGCCAGGAGAGATACAGCTGTTTCAAATGGAATACCTATTTTCTTTCTTTCTTCCTTCCTTTCTTTCCTTCTTTCTTCCATTCTTTTCTTTATTCTTTTTTCCTTCTTGATTTCCATTGTGGCTGTACCAGTCGCACAAATAATGTTGAAGGGTTCCTTTTTTCCCACTTCCTTGCTAGCGCTTCTTGTTTTTTTTTTTTTTTGAGTTCTGACAATAGCCATTCTTACATAGTAAGATGAAGTCTTAATTTGTGTTTTTCTGTTGGCTAAAGAGGCTAAATATTTTCGTATGTATTTTCTAGCCATTTGTAATTACTTATAAGAATTGTTTGCTTCCATTTCCCTTTTTTCTTTTAGAAGTCTAGGTTTTTTAGAAATTTTTTTTGTACAGTTCTTTGTATTAGCTTACTGTCCAAGGAGTAGCTGGCAAAAAATACTTCCATTCTGTGAGTTCCTCACTCTGTTGTCTGTTTTGTTATGCAGTGGCCTTTTAGTTTAATTTAATAACCATGTGTTGAGTCTTGGTGTTCTCTCTCGCACAGTAGATGTTCTGTTGAGAAAGTTGTGGCTTATTCCTCTGTTGTCAGGGGCTTGCCTATTTTATACTCCAGCATTTCTGTTTTGATAACTAAGTTGTGGATCTATTTTGATTTAATGTTAGCACACATGAAAGCTATGAAAGCTATAGATATAGACTGATTTCATCTGCATGTGAATAACCAGTTTTTCTACCACCGTTTGTTAAAGAGATTTTTTTTTTTTTCCACTGTCTATTCTTGGCCTCTGGAGGATCAGATGACTGAGGATGCTCAGAGCTGTCTATTTTTGTGTCAGTGCCATGTGGTTTTGACCACTATTGCTTTGTTATGTAACTTGATATCCAAGATTGTGCTGCTTCCTGATTTTGTCTTGTTGTTTAGTATTAGTATTAGTATTGCTTCGGGCTCCTTCAGTTCCATATAAATTTTAACATTTTTTTCTAGTTCTTTGGAAAATCCTTTTGATATTTTGTTTAGAATTATATTGAATCTGTATCAGTTTCGATAGTATAGCCAGCCATCTTGACCAAATTATAACCATAAAAGAGTAAGGAAGGCTGGAATTATAGCTCAGTAGTGGAGTACTTCCCTTGAGTACCCAGCATTTCAAAATGAAAGATGAGAGGGAAGGAAAATGAAGGACAAGAATGTATAATCTCTCCTTTTTTTTACAAGATAAGTCCCACATGGATGACTTAGTTATGATCAGGTTTCATGAAATTTGTTAGTCTGCATAGACCTGGATGCTGATGTTTAATTTTCCTTTTTTTACCCCCCATTTTATTGATATGTATACATCCAAAATCTGAGGTTTACATTGGAGTTGAGCATTTTGTGCACATATGTATCTTGTCAAGTTGACAAGGGCTTTCCCACCCTCCTTCTGTCCCTCCTCCTACCCTTCCCTCCCTCCCTCCTCCCCTACCCTGCCCCCCGTTTCACTCTGATGTTTAATTATCATACATGCCAGAATGCACTTAAGACAGATACTAACATCAAAAGTAAAATAAAGTTGCCCTCTAAGGTAATAAATATTATCATTTTACTTTAATAATTGAGTACTATGAGCTCAGTGTTAGAGAATCTGGCTGATGGGAAGACGATGAGTTAATAAAGAAATTTGTAGTTCTGTCCTAGTGAATTTCTATGTTGACACTGATTAACTTTGGTATTTAGCCATCTATGAAATTTTTTCCTTATAATTTCAATGTACTAGCCCTTTTACTGTATTTAATTACATGTTCTCTCATAGCAGTTTAGTTTTAGCTAAGTTTACCAGTGAGGTACACCCATTTGACCTATATGGCTCTTTTTTTTTCCTGTAGTTCTGTATTTTCTGTCTCAAAATAATCTCAGTCCTTGAATGAAATACTGATAAGTCAGATGTGATTTTTTTTTTTTATTCTGTGTAGTGGGCTTTTATATTTGCAAATAAATTTTCTTTAAAATTCAACCCTAGACATCTGATAAAATTTGTAGCAGGCATGATTTTGTAATGACACATACTCTAGAATTAATATGATTAGTTTTTCCTGTAATTAAATAACTGTGTGTCTCTGATTCTCCTTTTGCTATAAGATAGTAGACACTGTCTGTGAATTTGTATGTTTGAAGATAGCCATTGATCATTGGGATCTTTATGTGTTAAGTTCATTAGTTTTCTTTGTAGACAATAGTACCTTGGTATACACTAGGCAAATAAACCATTGTTCTCTATTTTTAAGTAGTTATAGACCATTTTTAATGTAAGTCATAGTGAAATATTGGCATTAAGTATTGTGTTGGCTTTGGTTTTTTTGTTTGTTTGTTTTGTTTTGTTTTCTGAGACAGGGTCTTGCTCTATAGCCAAGGTGGTCCTGAATTCATTGGCGCCCAGGCTGGCCCTTGGACTCAGGCAATCCTGCTGCCTTAACCTCCCTAGTCCTGGATTATAGGTGTGTGCCACCATGCCCAGTTTACGTGGTGCTGGGGAATCGATCTTTTAGCACTGGACTTAGTGCTTGCGCTTTAACCACTGAGCCATTCCTCCAGCCCTAGATCCGTCCTTTGATAATGTCATGTTATCTTGTTGGTGTCTTCCAGTATTAGAATTTATAACAATATTTTGGAATTTTATTCCTTTTTTTCTCATTAAATACATGATTCAACTTTATTCAGACTCTTACAGTATAAAATTATCTTCTCTTTGGGCAGAAGAGGAGCCAGTTTTTACAAGGCAAGACAGCAATCGCAGTGAAAAGGAGACCACACAAGTAGTACATGAAGCAGAACCAGAATCAGGGTCTCAGCCCCGACCTGCTGTCTTACCTGGCTACTTCAAACAGTTTCAGAAATCACTACCACCACGTTTCCAGCGGCAACAGGTAATAATTAAAATATTTTGTTGTGTATATGTGATTAAAAAGGTTGGTTTTTTTTTTGGTAGTCTGAGGAGTTATTTTGATATGAAAGCTAAAATACATAAAGTGTAAAAATGTTTCTTGAAAGTTTATTGATTTGAGTTTTACCTTGACAGTGTGTATCGTTCCTTTCTATATTCTGCCTTAGATATAGTTATCATCCATTTCTATGAAATGGATTCAATAGTTGAATCACTGAATAGTTGCTTAAGTCAAGGCAGACTGTTTCAACTTACCTTTTGGTCTTTGCCATGTCTTATTGTCAAGTGTAATTTCCATTAAGGATTTTTAAAAGGCCAATGTTTTCTAATGTGATTGATCATAGTGATTGTCCTGTGGAACTAAAATCTCAACATGAGAGCTCTTGCTTTTTCAGGAACAAATGAAGCAGCAGCAGTGGCAGCAGCAGCAGCAGCAGCAGCAAGGCGTCCTTCCACAAACCGTTCCTTCGCAGCCCTCCAGTAGTGCGGTCCCTCCCCCACCACACAGACCACTGTACCAGCCCATGCAGCCTCACCCTCAACATTTGGCTTCTATGGGTTTTGACCCGCGGTGGCTCATGATGCAGTCTTACATGGATCCCAGAATGATGTCGGGAAGGCCTGCTATGGATATTCCACCCATTCATCCTGGTGAGTTGACATTGATATTTTTGTACCACTAAGGTTTTGCAGAATCAAACCTTTTTTTTGGTTTTGGCCCTATTTTGAGTCTTAATTTCTTTGAGAGTTGCTACCTAGTAAGAATTTAAATAGAGCCTATAAATTTTAATCATAGAGCTTTTTTTCCAGCAGCGTAAGTACCAAACTCACACCAGCTGTGTGATGAGACCAAAATATGTGTTCTTCTTTGTTTTATAAATATTATTCAAAATTGTGGAGATGGAAATTACTTGCTGTCTTAGTAGCAGCTGAATTTTGTCAGTAAGTTACACGTACCACCTTTTTAATTTCCCTCATCATTTACTAGCCTAACACTAGAATTTATGTTTATCCAGTAAACAAATAAATTAATGCTCTTTTATGAAAGCTATTAGAAGTAAATCCAGATAATCATTATCATAGTAGATTGAGGAAACATTAGGAAAAATAAGAGCTAGTCAAAATCAAATTTTCTTATTGAAGTTTACATTGATGTTTCTAAAGCAAGAGAAATATTTTATAAAATATTGATCAGCTAAGGTAGATTAATGCAGTTTACTATAGAAAAATTTCTCTGAAAATTTATCAGTTGTAACTTTTAAGATACTTGTATCACTGTATTATGAATCACCGTGTTTGCTACCTTTAATAGCTATTTTTTCCTTTGAAGAAAAATTAACTATATTGTTTGCTTTGCATGCTCAGGTCTTATATAAAAGCATTCACACAACAGATTTTATGTAATATCTATCAGTTTTTTGTTGAATTAGTTTTACTCAGAAAAATATAGAGAGAGAATTCCAAATAGTAAGTGGTTGAATTTTATTATAATTTTGGTTCTTTCGCTTTCTGCAGTTTTTATTTTATCCTTTACTGAATTTTTGATACAGGAATGATTCCTCCTAAACCATTAATGAGAAGAGACCAATTGGAAGGGTCAGCGAACAGTTCTGAGTCATTCGAACACGTAGCACGATCTGCAAGAGATCATGCAGTTTCCCTTCCTGAGCCCCGTATGATGTGGGGGTCAGATGCCTATCCTCATGCTGAGCCTCAGCAGACAGCTCCTCCCAAGGCAACTGAAGAACCTGAGGATGTAAGGTAATAAAGTGTTAAACTTATTGTTGGACAAGGAAGGATATGATGGTAAAAGGACAACTGTTTGATGTCTTTGAAGATCATTCTGATTTAGAACTGAACCGTGATCTGATAGCTGTTTTGTATGCTTCGCTGTGTTACTGGAAACATTTCATTTTTTTTGTCATTTCTGTATTGATTGGAGTGTATTGTCAGCTGGTTCTTTGTACAGTATTAGACACTAGAACTTAACCATTAGATGTTAATATTGGTGAGTCTTTTCTGTAGATGAAATACGAAGAAATTTAATCATATTTTCCATGTTTATGTGGTCTAACTAAAATGTTGATAGATTTTTTTTCAATAGTGAGAAATAGTAGGCATTTGATTAACAACTTGTAGAAAATTTCTAAGCTCAAACAAGGAAAATTGTAACTTACAGAGTTGGGATAATAAAATACGCATTAGACCTACATTACTAAAATTTTTAAGTGTACAACATGATATTGCTATGTATAAGCACAATACTGTATAACATAGCTCTCAAATTCCATTTGATTGGCTGAAACTTTATACCATTGGATCGTCACCTTGTAATTCCTCTCCTATACTCATGCCCTGACAACCACCATACTACTTGTTGTCTTTAAATACCTCATACAAGTGGAATCATAAAGTATTTCTCCTAGTTTGCTCAATAATTGGTCCATGTTCTAGCAAATTACAGTGTTTTTTTTAATCCCTGAATAATAATATGTGCGTGTGTGTGTGTGTGCGTGTGTGTGTCGGCCATAGGTAAGTATTTAGGTGTATCCTCCTCAGGTGTTTTATAGAGAGATAAAAGTACTTTCCAGGATTGATATCTATTATTTCATACTTCCCAGATTATTGTTGTGTATTTTTATGTGTAAGAGATCGCTTTGTTGGTTACACCTTTGAATTTTCACCCTCATAGGCCTGAAGCTACCTTGGATCAGGAACAGGTTACTGCTGCTTATCCTGTAGAACATAATCAATTGGAGACTTGTCCAAAAGCAGATTTTAACAGAGAGTCAAGTGAGCCAGAAGTACAGAAGTTTTTAAGCAAATCTGTGGAAGACATTAGACCTCATCACACGGATGCAAATACTCAGTCTGCTTGTTTTGAAGTACCTGATCAAAAGACCTTGTCCGCTGCTCCAGAAGAGCGGGTTTCAGCTCTAGACAGTCAGCCTGCCCGGAAAAGAAGTGTTTCTCATGGATCTAACCTTACTCAAAAATCAGAAGAGCCAAGAAATGAGCCATCTGTAAGCATTCCTAAGGTAACCAGCAGGTGCATAGATTCCAAAGAAGCAGCAGAAAGGCCAGAGGAAAAACCAAGGAAAGATAGCTTTGTACGATCTTCTGAAGGACTAAAACCTGAGAAGGTGTTTAAGCCTAAGTCAGAAACTCGCTGGGGCCCAAGGCCGAGCTCTAACAGGAGGGAAGAAGGTAATGACAGGCCTTTGAGAAGATCAGGTCCCATTAAAAAGCCTGTTCTCAGAGATATGAAAGAGGAACGGGAGCAGCGGAAAGAGAAGGAAGGGGAAAAGAGTGAAAAGGCTGCTGAGAAAGCTGTTAAGCCTGAGAAGACTGAAAAGAAGGATCTTCTTCCTCCCTCACCACCACCTCCAGTACCAGTTCAGCCCCAGTCAGTTGTACCATCAGTGCAACCAGAAACAGAGAAGCTTCCTGCAGCAGAAACTTCAGCTTTGGCTCAAAAGCCATCTCAGGATACAGAGAAGCCTTTGGAACCTGTGAGTACTGTTCAGGTCGAGCCTGCGGTTAAAGCTGTGAACCAGCAAACTGTTACAGCACCAACAGTCAAAGAAGAAAAGCAGCCTGAGAAAGTCATCAACAAAGACGTTGTTGTAGAGAGAACTCGTCCAGATTCAAGGCCAGCGGTTAAAAAAGAATCAACTCTACCCCCCAGGACTTACTGGAAAGAAGCTAGAGATAGGGATTGGTTTCCAGATCAAGGATATAGAGGACGAGGCCGAGGTGAATATTATTCCAGAGGTCGGAGCTACAGAGGCTCTTACGGGGGCCGTGGTAGGGGAGGTAGAGGGCACACTCGAGAGTATCCTCAGTATAGAGACAATAAGCCTCGAACAGAGCATGTACCTCCAGGACCTCTCAGGCAGCGAGAAGAAAGTGAAACTCGAAGTGAGAGCTCTGATTTTGAAGTCGTGCCTAAAAGACGTCGGCAACGGGGTTCAGAGACTGACACCGACAGTGAAGTTCATGAAAGTGCAAGCGACAAGGATAGTTTAAGCAAAGGCAAACTTCCGAAAAGAGAGGAACGGTCTGAAAGTAAAAAATCTCTAAAGCCTCAGGCTTCTTTCAAGCCTGAAAGTCATGTCCGAATAGATAATAGGCCAACAGAAAAGCCTTACGTGCGGGATGATGACAAGTCGAAGCCAGGCTTTCTTCCTAAAGGAGAGCCTACGAGGCGAGGCAGAGGAGGAACATTCAGACGGGGCGGAAGGGATCCTGGAGGCCGGCCATCACGCCCTTCCACCTTGCGAAGACCTGCTTATCGAGACAATCAGTGGAATCCGCGGCCTGCTGAAGCTCCTAAACCAGAAGATGGAGAGCCACCAAGAAGACATGAGCCATTCATGCCTATGCCAGCAGATAAACGACCTCCAAAATTTGAGCGAAAATTTGACCCAGCTAGAGAGAGGCCCCGAAGACAGCGTCCCACCCGACCACCAAGGCAAGATAAGCCTCCTCGATTTAGACGTCTAAGAGAGAGGGAGGCTGCTTCCAAAACAACTGAGGTGTCAGTGCCTACAAATGGCACTGTTAATAATGGGGTTCAAGAGTCAGCTAGTACTCCTGCAGACGTATCTGGGAATAAGACACCAGATTTATCTAATCAGAATTCTTCAGATCAGGCAAATGAAGAATGGGAAACAGCTTCTGAAAGTAGTGATTTCAACGAGAGGCGAGAGAGGGATGAAAAAAAAAATGCTGATTTGAATGCACAGGTAGTTGTAAAGACTGGAGAGAATGCTCTGCCTCCAAAGAGGGAGATAGCAAAGAGAAGCTTTTCTAGCCAAAGGCCTGGAGTAGATCGCCAGAATCGGCGTGGCAACAATGGTCCTCCTAAATCAGGAAGGAATTTCTCAGGTCCTAGGAATGAGAGAAGAAGTGGTCCACCATCAAAAAGTGGAAAGAGAGGGTACGTACTTTTAAAATATAAAACTTTTGTACTTTTAAAGAACCGTAACTAGAATTCTTGGGAGAACTTATTCAAGGTGTCAGTCTCTAAATAGAAGGCTGAGACATTCTGTTATTCCAAGGATTTTCTTTGTTCTCAAAATGTGAGAGCACCTGACGAGGACAAGATAATGTGTCTCAGGACTCTTCTGCTGCTGGCATTTTACTAAAGCACTCCTATGGGAAATTGTAATTTAGTAAATCTATATACCCATGGATAAGACATACACAGTGGCTTCCTTTAGTAAGTCTTTGCCGGAAACAGCCCTCTCCTTGAAGGTTTCTCTTTACTTGGGTGTTAAAAATGTCTTGAGACTTAATGTTTGGATCATATTTTAAATGTTGATATTAAAGAAGTATTACAAAGAAGCAGTTACCTGCATACATATAAATCCAGACTCCAGTATTTTCTATTCGTTCCTTTATCAGTATAATGGGGAGAAAGTAATAGTATTCATAAGAATCTATAAAGATTACGGAAATATTAGTAATGTACTTAGCATAGCACATAGTGTATAGTAGGCAACAGTTATGATAATTGTGCCCCACTTTTAGACCAGATTTTCAAGTTGTGGCTTGAGATCATAAAAATTTGCTTGACAGTATTATGTTAATCTGGATTTCATAGTTAACATTTAAAGTTACTGTACTGGTAATGTTGCTTTCTAGAGAATTTGGAAAAGGTTTCAGGGAAACCAGTTGTGTGCTTGCTTTAATATGTGAATCTCTAGATGAGGAAAACACAAGTACTGACCAGAATAATTCCTTGGCTGTACCTTAACTATTAGTATTTTGGTTATAATAATCAGAGATTGTGAACTGAGATTGTGTTGTGCAGATAGCAACGACTTTTTTTGAATCTACAGAAAGAATGTGATGGCTATAGTTAAAAACAAATACTTCACAATAGTGTCAATAAAAGGAATGAGTTCATTCTTAAAATGAGTTTGTGTTACCTAATTGGTAATATTTTATCTTGCATAATACTGTAGGCTAATATGAAGATGAATTAGCACATCCATTGTTACAGTCAGTTTTTAATGTTTTTAAAGTAAACTTGAAAATTGTTAGGAAACAAAAATTAGGAATGTATTTGGTTTATGAAGCAAATTAGTTCCATGTCAAAGGTGGGTTTTTATACATCACTGTATAAATCTGGTTAAACTTGAAAAACATAGATACTCATAATAAACTATAAACATAAAGTGCTTCTTTAAAAATTTATTTTTATGTGCTGCCTACATGAAAAGAGTTCATTTATAATATAGCAGATGAATGTCATAACAAACTTCTGGGAATAGTTAGAATTCTAGGATATAATTCCTGGGGGAAACTCCAGGAGTTAGTCTACTTTATTGGGAATCTCAGTTTTAGTGAGGTTGTAGTGTTAAAATCAACTAGTCTTGGTGTGATGTTTATATTCTTCTGATGTTGTTTTATTTTAAACTTCAGAGACTGCCAGTAACAGCAGTTTCTTTTTATCTGGGTTTGTAAAAGTAATAATAAAATTTTTTTTCATAGACCATTTGATGACCAGTCTGCAGGCACAGCTGGTGTTGAACCTGTCAATGGCAGCACTGCTCACCACCAGGAAGGAGCATCTAATGGCACAGGACAAAAGAATCCCAAAGACTCTGCTGGGAAAAAAAAAGAAGACACCAAACCGGGCACTAAAAAAAACAAAGAAAAAGTAGATGCGCTGTCACAGTTTGATCTCAACAATTATGCAAGTATGTCATAGGTTCCTTTCCTTTTTTTTAGTGTTTTTATTTTTTTTATTTTGAAACAAGAGTTTACTCTTCAGGTCTGTCCTAGTCTCGCTATATAGCCCAGGCTGGCCTTGAACTCATTGTAGTCTTCCTGCCTCAGCCTCCTAAGTGCTAGGATTACAGGGGTGTGTGTGCTCCCATACCTGGCTTATGTGGATGTGGGAGGCCTTGTATTGGCTAGGCAAGCTCTCTGACTACCATTCCCCCTTTTGTTTCATTTAAGTGTAGGGTACCAAGGAGTCATCAGAGAAGGAATTAGTCACTTAAAGTAGAGATGGGAGCTGTGAAAGAAACACTGGTATAACTTAAAATTAACACTAGTGTTCATCACAGCCTTGAATGTTAGAAGATTTCTGTTAGAGGTAATCAGAATTTTGATATTCTTCCAGAAAAGGAAAAAGAATGGATTAGGTTCCACCATACCTTGCCAAACAGGTATAAGAAAGCACAGTGAGGACCTGGAGGAATGGCTCAGCAGTTAAAGCACTTGCCTAACAAGCACTACATCAAGTGCTGAGTACCGGGGTTTGATTCCCCAGCACCACATAAGCTGGGAGTGGTGGTGCACACCTGTAATCCCAGCACTTGGGAGGCTGAGGCAGGAAGATTGCTGTGAGTCCAAGGCCAGCCTGGGCTTCATCCTGAGTTCAGGACTACCCTGGACTACAGAGCGAGACCCTGTCTCAAATAAGGAAAAAAAAGAAAGAAAAGCACCAGAAACAAAGTGAAGATGTTTAATTTGTCTGTACAGCGTTTTTTAAGGCAGAGTCCTGCTTTGCAGTCCAGGCTGATACTGAACTCTCTGGGCAGTCTGGGCTAGCCTCCAGCTCATGGCGGTCCTCCTGCCTCAGCCACCCGAATGCTGGGATTCCATGTGTTCTGTACATGTTTTGTTTCTTTAAAACTTAAAAAAAAGGAGAGTCCTAAGACTTGGAAAGTAGAGATTAAGTAATAGATGGGAGGTAGTGTTGCTGTGAATAAATAGTTTTAGGAAAGCCATGAAATGATCAAATAACCTGTGAAAATGCACTGTTTGCTCTTCATTCAGATAAAACTTCAGCTGAAAATACTAAATATAATGAGAGATTTATTAAGACCAGATAGGGATGAGAAGATTGGGTTGAGTACACTTATTCCAGTATTAGAACTATACACGATTTTTTTTCATCTAATTAATGAGTGTTTATACATACTGAGCCTCTTTTGTGCCTGAGTCTTAGTTGCTGTAAGTGATATTTGAACAGTCAGTTTCTCTTAGAAATTTGTGAAAAATGCAAATTCTTCACAACACAAACCTACTGGTTCAGAATCTTTGGGCAAAGATCACAGCAGTCTGTATTTTCCATAAGTTGTCCATGTGATTTCATTGCACAGTAAAAGTCTTGAGATCTGCTGTTCTAGAAAACCATTTTTAATTCATATGGAAGAGGAATAAACTGATCGTAATCCCCTTTAAGAACTATTGAATTACTTTGAGCATTGATAATGTGAGTGCTTGTATTCTGGGAGACGTTTGACTACCTCTGAAGACATGTTGTCACAACTACCGTGGAGTGTTTTTGATACACAGTGGTTAGAAACCAGGGCCAGTGCTAAACATCCTGTAGTGCAGGAGACAGCAAACTCCAATATTCATAATGCTCTTCTTGAAAAAACCCAAGGGTGCTTAATTTCTAACCTGATTGTGGTCTACAAGATAATGGAGACGGACATCCATCTAAACACCAACATTTGGAAAAATGGTAGATAACAGTTACTTAAAAGTCCACAAAAGTTACAGAAAGTCCACACATATTTGTCTTCCCAAATTTGTTTACCAGTTTTCTGTTCCAGAGAAGTTTTGGAGGGAATGGGGATATAGTTCAGTGGTTAGAGTATTGCCTACCAAGAGCAAGGCACTACATATGCTTGGTGTGGTACACACGAAAGGCTAAAACAGGAGGGTGCTGTGAGGTCACGGCCAGCCTGGGCTACCTGTTGAGTTCAGGACCTGACTTGGCTATAGAATGAGACCCTGTCTCAAAAAAAAAAAAAATGCATTTTAACTCATTAAAATTATATTGAAGAGTTAATCATCTATAAATTGTTCTCCTAAAATGTTACGAAGTGTCAGATCTAAGGCATTGAAAAAGTAAGTATGATCAGGTGTGAAAAAAATGCTGTACACTGTTGGATAAACTAGGTTTTCAAAGGTTCCTAAAGCAAAATTCCTTCACAGGGAAGTTAGAACAGTGAGTTATGGTATATGTAGTTAAGAAAACAGACACTATGCACATTCATTTTACTCTTGTGGTCACCCTCATTTTCATAGAGGATATGTTCTAAGACGCCTGGTGTATGTCTGGAAGTGGAAAAAGTTTTATCCTTTTATCTAAAATAAAGCAGAGACTTAATTTTTTTTTCTTTACACCTGCAGGTGTTGTTATAATTGATGATCATCCTGAAGTGACAGTAGTTGAGGACCCCCAGTCAAATTTGAATGATGATGGCTTTACTGAAGTGGTATCCAAAAAGCAACAAAAACGTTTACAGGATGAAGAACGTCGAAAGAAAGAAGAACAAGTCATACAGGTTTAAAGTTTTCCTTAAGTGTTTTACTATTTAATATTTAAGATAGTTGCCTAAACAATATTAGCAGATGATCAAGGTGCATCCCTACTGGCAAAGTCAAGCCTGTATTATTTCAGGTGTTAATGAATGGATTTCACTTCAGAACTTTCAGCAATTCTGATCAGAATTAAGATAAAAATGTAATCACTGCAGTTTGTCATTTGCCTTAGAGCACACCATCTTTACTGTCATACAACAGTATATTTATGGTTTAGTATTACTCCTGTTATTTGCGCTATGCTAGTCAATTTTAAATTATCTTGAAAATATACATTGTGTGTGTGTGTGTGTGTGTGTGTGTGTGTGTGTGTGTGTGTGTGTGTGTGTATGTGTGTGTATATAATATACAATAGATTGCAGAGAGCATACTGCCTCTGTAGCCAGCCACACTCCTAAAATTAGGCTTTTTGTGACAAACATGAGATGATTGGAGGCAGTAAGCAGTAAGTAGCTTTTTGTCAAGAAGTACAAGAGGTAAATTAGCAGTGTGAGTTAGGTGCTTGTATGAACTATTTCTTTCAACTGTATTTTTGACAAAAGAATCTCACCTGTTGTTTAAGGTCTGGAACAAAAAGAATGCAAATGAAAAAGGAAGAAGTCAGACTTGTAAGCTTCCTCCTAGATTTGCCAAAAAACAGGCTACAGGGACCCAGCAAGCCCAGGCTTCAGCCTCGTCTCTCACTTCGGTTCCAGTTCCAACCTCAGCCCCAGCTTCAGTTCTGGCCTCATCTGGGGCTCTGATTCCAGCGTCAGCTGCACCTGTAGTTGTAACATCACCTGCAGTACTGGTTCCACCCTCAACCCAATCTCTGGTTCTAACCTCAGCCTCAGTTCCTATTCCAACCTCATCCTCAGTCCCAGTTCCAACTTCCAGTTCAGCTCCAGCCACAGCCTCTTCCTCAGCCTCTTCCCCAGCCCCAGCCCCAGCTCCAACCCCTATGCTTGCCCCAGCTTCAGTTCCAGCTGCTGTCCCAATTCTTACCTCAGCCTCCATTCCCATGCTTGCTTCAGCCTTAGCACCAGCTTCAGCTTCTACTCCATCCCCAGCAGTCACAGCCCCACCTGTGCCAGCCATTTCGACCCCAAGTGTCCCAACTTCAGCTTCCACAGCCTCTGTCCCACTTGCTCCTGCCCCCGCCTCCACCCCAGCCCCCGCCCCCACCCCCACCCCAGCACCAGCCCCCACCGCTCCTGGCCAGACTCTCAAATCATCCCAGAACCCATTGCAGACTTCAGCGCAACCTTCCAAGCCGCCGCCACCTTCACTTAGGCTACCTTCTGCTCAGACACCAAATGGCACCGACTATGTAGCCACGGGAAAATCTATCCAGACTCCACAGTCACATGGGACTCTGACTGCTGAATTATGGGACAACAAGGTAGCCACACCAGCTGTGCTGAATGACATCTCTAAGAAATGTAAGTGCGACACAGTGAAGTTTTTTCTAGCTTCCTTGGTTTTATTTAATAGGTAACGGCAGTAATATCTCCTTTTTATAAAATTACCATTTCTAAAATAAGCATGTTTAACAGCTGTTTTGTCTGTTATAGACTCTAGTTGTGTTGATAAAATAAAATATAACTTTGGGGGACTTATTTGGCATATAATCTGTGTATCCATATGAAAAACCATTTGTGATCTTGCTACCACTGAAAGACAGGATTAAAGGCTTCAAAATTTTAATGACTGTTTCTCATGGCTTCTTTTCAGTAGGTCCCATTAGTCCACCGCAGCCACCTTCAGTCAGTGCATGGAATAAGCCCTTAACTTCATTTGGATCAGCTACTACATCAGAGGTAGGAATTGATTTAATGCTATTAGTAGGGCTAGTGTGGCATTTCTTTGTTTTTGTGAACAATTTCTCAAATTTTAGCATTCCTCGCAGTCATCTACAAAAGGCTATTAAAACAGACTGCTGTGAGTTTCACATTCATTAGGTCAGTGATTCTTTACTCATCCATTGAGTGAACGTTTTGTTTGTCAGGTACTTGGAATGTACAGAGTACTGTTAGAACAAGTTAGCTTGCAAAACTGGAACCAAAGAAACCCCACATTTGTAGAGCTTCTATTGTAGTATGAGGAGAAATAAACAATAACATGTATTTAATAATGATAAGTGCTGTGGATAAAACCTAAACACGAAGTACATAAAGTATTTCCTGGAAGATACAAACACAGTTAAAGTAAAGATTTGAAGAAGGCAAGAGAGTGTCTGTACATAAGTCTGAGGAAAAGTAAATTCCGCATTCAGAGACTAGCAGTTCGGAAAGCCATGAGACAGGAATATCAGTCTGTGTCTTTGAAAACAGAAAGAGGTCCTAGAGGCTGTTGTGAAGTAAGAGATGAAGAAAGAATAGGTGATGCTGAAGAAGTAATAGGACACCACCAACATCTCAGATAGGAAGCTCATAACTAAAATATACAGGAAGCTGAAGAAAAGTAATTCTACCAAAATAAAGGATCCTGTTGAAAAGTGAGCAAATGAAATGAAGAGGCAGTTCATTCATGAAGAAGTTCAAATGGCCAATAGATACATGAAAAGATGTTCAACATCTCTAGCCATAAGAGAAATGCAAATCAAAACAACGCTAAGATACCATCTAACTCCAGAGAGAATGGCCTATATCAACAAGTCAAATCGAGGCTGTGGGGAAAAAGTAACCCTCCTGCTCTGCTGGTGGAAATGTAAATTCGTACAGCCACTCTGGAAAGCAGTATGGGGATTTCTCAAAAGACTGGAAATACCCCTCCTGGGAATACATCCAAAAGAGGTCAGAACAACACATAACAGAGATACATGTATACGCATGTTCATAGCAGCATAACTAACAATAGCTGAAATATGGATGACACCAAAATACCCATCAACAGATGAATGAATACACAATCTGTGGTATTTATACACAGTGGAATACTATGCATCTATAAAGTCCAACAGCGTGGAGGCTTTTTGCGGGCAAATGGAAGAAACTTGAGAACATCATGCTTAGTGAAGTGAGTCAGAAGCAGAAGGTGAAACTTTGAATGGTCTCTCTGATATGAGAGACCCAGAGCATACCTATCTCATGAAACTTAAAAAACAAAGTGAACCAGGGGAGTAGGGTGGGGAGGGACAAAAGGAGAGTGGGACAGCACTTGTCATCTTGACAAGATATGTATGTGCACAAAATGCTCAACTTCGTTGTAAACAAATTTTGCACTTATACATATCAATAAAATGAGGGGATAGGTAATAGGAGACGGACCTTTGGAAGAGGCAGGATGCCACAGAGGGCTTGAGTAAAAAAATGACAGGATCTGACTTACTTTGTTAAGATTAGCCCTTGAGGGGGTAAGACTAAAAGTTACTGCTTTTGGAGTAATCAATCCAGTGATGATTATTTAGGCCAGAGAAATGACATTAAAGGTCACAAAGGCTGGCTCCTGGATATTTGAAAATAGAACTGATGAAGGGTGAGATGTTAGAAAAAGGGAGGAGACAAAAGTTAACACCAGCATTTTTGGCTTGAGCAGTAGGAAGGATAAGAGTCGTATCAGTTGACATTGGGAAGCTACAGAATCAAGATTTGGAGAGAGGTTAATAAGACAGATTAGATTTAAGATGTCTCTTACACATCTAAGCCAAGATATCTTGTGATTAATTTGGTGTTTGTACTTAAGACAGGACAGTACTGTTTGGAGATACTGAGAGTCATTGGCACATAGATAGTATTGAAAGCAGTGATATTGGATGAGATCTCTGAGGGAGAATGAGTTATGAAAATAGTTAGAAAAGAGAATCAAAAATCGATTGATGGGGCTCCCTAGTTTGAACAAGCGCTAGAGTGGAGCATTGCACTAAAAACCAAATGAAACATGAATTTAAAGAAGTGAAGATAGATCATATGTGTTAAATGTTGCTGGTAGGTCACGTGATAGGGGCATTGAATTGACAGCTGGAATCAACACTGGAGATTACTGAGAACTGACAGATCAGTGCTAGTGGTAGACTGGTTTTATGAAAACCTATAATGTGAACTTAAGAAAGAATAGAGGGGAAAGTGAGTATAAACAACTTCGGGGCATAATCTTATCCTACAATATCTTGGTCAAAGTACTAGCAGTGAGCTTCAAATGCCATAGCGGTCTCATGAGAGAGATGATGTCGCCTAGAGACACCACATGAGACTTAATTTCTGTTGAAACAAATCAGTCACTGAGGACTTTAATGTAGATTTTTGTTGTTGTTTTTGTTTTTTCAAAGATTTCCAAGAAGTGACACAGTTATTGCTCTCTTTTCTCTCTGACTTACCTATTTATTTATATGTTTTATAGTGTTTATGACTTTTACATTTGTTTTAAATAATGAAATAATTTGAGGCTGTGGTTTGGTCATCATCACACCATAGCCAAGATTTTTTAAATTTTACACTTAAATCTTGTCCCAGTTTTTGTATTACTTCGAGTGATTAAGGGAAAGTTATCCTGAAATATGACTAATGTCAGTTAATCTCAGTTAATAAGTAGATTTCTTCACACTTCAGTAAAAATTGGTGACCTGAGATGAAAGTAGAAGAGAGATTCTTACGGTTTGGGATAGGGAGCAAGAAACGAGAGAGTGAAGAGAGGAACAGAGAGTGGAAAAGAGAGTGAGTACTTGATGGTGTATGCACATACGAAAATGTCACAGTGCAGTGAATTAACTAGAGCAATTAATACATGCTAATAAACTTCTGACTTCTCAGAAGAGGCTGCTATTATTTGCATTTAGATGGTTAATGAAAATATTATGGACTTGTTGACTTAAAATTAGGTCAATTTTACTTGGACTATTCATAATTTTTTAACCTATTGACTGGAAAGTCACATAAAATCTTTGGCAGTATTATAGATTAATAATTATGGAAATGCAACAAAAGATATGCAATCTGTAGTGATGATTTCTATTGTTCTCTAGGCAATATACAAGGAATCATTGAAAAATTGTGTGTTTAAAAACATTTATCCCATCAGTATTTTCACTTTCTCAGCAGTTACAGGAGCCCTTTGTCTTACTTAGAGTGGCGTTAGTTGCACTGTCATGGCTGCCTCCATGTCCTAAGTTGATTCAAAACATTTACATTTTAAGATCTCTTTGACTTTAGGGAAGAGCCAGAGATGCACAGTTCTAGATCCAGTGAGTAAGATGCAGTGAGGATACACCATAATGTTCATGAGCCTTCTGTTCTGTTGGATGGCACTTAAGGCAGCATTTGCTGTAGTTCAGTCATGCCTACTAAAGACACTTTCGAAAGAGCAACTTCAAAACTACCTCTAAAAATGATAGGCAAAATGGAATAAGTGTGTTGGGGGGTTGGATTGCGGGACATCGATGTCAGTGTGTCTTTTGTCTTTTACTGTAATAATTTTTTTTTTAAATACGTGTGTACACTGTATTTTTGATCACCTCTTGATAGGTTTGGGGGGGGGTTGTTTTGTTTTGTTTTTTGTCCTTTTTTAGCCACCGTTAGAAGTTTTTCAAATATATGGCACTACATAAATCATTGTTTTTAAAATATTTTTACTAGGGAACAAAGAATAGTCAAGAGAGTGTTGTTGAAATTGGAATTGATACAATTCAGTTTGGTGCTCCAGCTTCGAATGGGAATGAAAATGAAGTTGTTCCCGTGCTTTCGGAAAAATCTGCTGACAAAATATCTGAACCTAAAGAACAGCGGCAGAAACAGCCACGGGCAGGACCTATCAAAGCCCAGAAGGTAACTGACTAATTCACAATCTAAAGGTCATTAACATTTAAGGGAAGCAGATAGTTTTTAATTTTTAGTGAATGTCTTTTTGGTATGATGCAATGTTTCATAAGCATTGACTTTAGCTTCCAGATTTGAGTCCAGTAGAAAACAAAGAACATAAGCCTGGTCCTATTGGAAAGGAACGGTCATTAAAAAATAGGAAGGTAAAAGATGCCCAACAGGTAGAGCCAGAGGGTCAAGAGAAATCAACCCCTCCTGCCGTCCGAAGCACAGACACTGTCACAACAAAAGAAACCAAAGCTGTTTCAGAAATGTCTGCAGAAATAGGAACAATGATCTCAGTGTCATCTGCCGAATATGCCAGTAATGCAAAGGTGAGCATGCCGTGATCACCAGTTCAGTTGGTATATAAACCATGTCTGAAATGAATTAGAACAGAAAGTGCTTTGTGGGGTCTTACTGTTGTTATTGTTGTTTGACCGGATTTTCCCGCAAGTCATACATTTTGTAGGCTGTATGAGTTTTTCTTCTATATAAAGATTTTATTTTGTGATATACCTATGTGATATAAAGAAATTCTTCACAGTAAATTATATTTTTTTCTGGAAGTTTTAATTCTAGACTATTTGAGTAGCTTACAGTGAAAAATGTGTACATGATATTGAAGAACTTGTTGTTGGGTTTGTAGTACTGCTCTGCTACTTTATTTTGCTCTTAGTTGCAGTAGAGCTTTATCTTGCCTACTGGTAAGATTCTGACATTGGGAAATAGGGTAAGATGTAATAAGTTTTGTCTAGCCAGTTTTTTTTCATACTTGGATCAAATCATTATTTTTCCAATAGAATACTAGAATCTGTTAACTTGCATTTAGAGGCTACATTCAATGAAAGATGTTTTTAAAACTACAGTCAGCTCTTTGTGTCGATGGGTTTAGCATCCATGAATGCAACCAAGGAAGGATCAAAAGTATCCACCCTCCCCCAATTGTTTTGTTTTGCTCTGTACTGAACATGAATTTCTTTTAGTATTAGCAGTAGCAGTTTAAGAACTATTTACATAACATTTACTTTGTGTTAATGTATTACGAGTAATCTAGAGGTGATTTAAGGCATACTAGAAGATGCTCATCTGTTTTATGCAAACATTACACTATTTTATGTACAAAACTTTGAGTATCCACAGATTTTGGTGTCTGCAGGAAGTCCTCTAACCATTCCCCAGCAGCTACTGAAAGGACTGTGTGCTCATTGAGGCACTTTATGCTTAGTGACTGTGCCAATAGCAAAGTTATTTCTGCAGTCTGATATTTACTCCAGGGCATAGATTCACTGAGAAGGAAGATTCATCTAATGCACTCTTTTATGTTATCTGGGTGGGTTTCTTTATGATTGCTATTCATCTGAATTTAAATAAGTGAAAATTCAAGTGGCCAGCTTAACTCTGTGTAAAACATAGTTTAAAAAAAGAGATGTATCCTATGGCCTAATTTATTGTAACAGCTAATATTTTGATATTAGCTTATCTACATTCTATTTTGAACAGAAACAAAAGTCAGTTGTTGATTCAACTATGCTAAGTTGAGTATGGGAAACACACATTAAAAGATTTTTAATAATTCACAGAAATAAATTCCTGGTATTATCGGCAACCTCCTAGTATTATACAATGCGTTTTCAAATACATACAGGAGCTCTGCAGCTATTAAATTATTACTTTGATGATGAGTTGAGTCTGCTACTCATTGTGTTAAGACCTGAGAGAGTTGAGTCTTAAAGTCTGCCTTTGCCTCCTGCCTTCTTCTGAGATAACTTAATACTTGTTAGGCAGCATTAGAAAGTGATTCATTGATTCAGTTTGAAAGGTTTTTTTCTGTTACCCCACAGGAGTCTGTAACAGACTATACTACTCCTTCTTCTTCTCTGCCTAACACTGTGGCTACTAATAATGCAAAGATGGAAGATACTTTGGTCAATAATGTAAGTAGTCAATCTGAGTTCTGCCGTATTTGAATAGAAACCTGCCAGGTTTTGTCCAGTGTATCACTTTTTTTTTCGTAACTGTTTAACTTTTAAGTAGAGAAGAGTTGATTACAAATCTGTATTTAGGCTTTGTAGCACATTAACACAAAAAATAAAGCTGGCTATATTATTTTTCCTCTGAAAGTCATCAGCACTTAGGCTTGATTTCTTTAATACTAGCCCATGAATTTCATTTCAGTCACAATTTTTGTTCTTAGCGTTCACATTCTACAGATTCATGTTTGCTGATTTTATTTGCGAATGATAACTTTTTTGTAATGCGTTGAAACCTTACGTAAGATAATTAGAATCAAAAGACAACTAGAATTAAAATTGATTTTAAATTTTGTTTTGTTTTGTTTACTTTAAAGAAGTATAGCTGGCCTGTTCGGATGTGCCTGTAGTCCCAGCTAGTTAGGAGGCTGAGGCAAGAGGATCAAGTTAGTGACCTGCATGGGTACCTTTACACCCTGTGTCAAAGTAAATAAATGGATGGGGCTGTAACTCTCATCCCTGGGTACTGTCTCCAGTACCAGCCCATGTGCTGGGTATGAGGAATAAGGAGGGGTGGGATTGGGGGTATTCTGTCTTACCAGTATTTCTTTTGTGAAGACTAGTCTGTAATGTATAGTAAGTATTTCAGAAACTCTTAAATCTCTGGTGATGATAAGTCATGTCATGAGTTAACCCTGGTTTCCCAGAGAAACTATTATAATTCAATATTACGTTAAAAGTTAGTATCCTGCCTATCATACTGCCGAAGTCAGTATATTAGTTAATTTGCTATGATCATGTGGTACACATTAGAAGACCATGTTAAAAGTTACTTGGATGGTAAAGATAGAAATTTAGTCAGCTGTTCTCTTTTAAATATAGTTCTGTATATTCAGAGGCTGTCGAGCTCAAATGTTCATCATTGTTCTCAAAATATTTCTTTAGGTAAATCTTTAAAAATTTCTCACAAGTATCATTTTTAATTACAAATGTTGATTGCCATCTTATATTTTTTCTCTATGCTGTTATTTCCTCTAGCATCAAGTATATGGAATTGTAGAAAGGTGAGCTGTGTTAGGGTCATGTAATCCAATTTCTGTAGTGAGTTACATACTTCCTATGGTAATAAGTGCTCTCTACGGCTGTGTGATATAATTTAGCCAGGTTTCAGATGTTAAACACTTCCTGAGGTTGGTTTACATATTTTTGTTACTTTCCTGTATAATGGAAAACTTGGGAAGGAGACAGCTTCTTTCAGTGTAAGTTCCAATATCACTATCTAGTTATTATCAAATATTAAGTCATTGAAGTCTCACTAAAATTCAGTTATATTTTAATTGTGGTATACACATATTTAAAAATAAAAACTTTCTATTTCAAGAATGTGATGCATTCTACTAATCTGCTCTGAAAATAAAATTTATGAAATGTACATATGAAATTTTTGATGTTGAAGATTACTCTGAGTCTTTAAAATGTATCATTAAAAATACTGAATGGGCATTTTAATAGTTTCACTATGCTTTGCAAGACTAATTAATGTAGTGATTTGAAACCCATTCTCTTATGCATACAAACGATCTGTTTTTGATTATTTGCATTATATTCAGGAGATACTTAAAACAGAATAACCCACTTGGGTCAGTCAGGTCAGGGATTAGAAATGCTCATCAGTTTAGAATGATTTTACAGTGCTGTTTACTTTATGCCAACAATGGTAGTGATTCTGAACTTGATATATTAAAAAACTATGCCCTACATAAGAAAATGTTTAGGGCATTTCATTATTCTGTTTGGAGCTTCTGTTTTATACATAGAACTTAGGTCTTTAAAAAAAACACTTTGGACATATTTCTTCTTTTGAGGCTTAATAAATTTTCAACTAACTTATTGGGTTGTATGACCTAATATTGCAGTCATTAAATATTTTGAATATCATAAAGATTTTTTGCAGGTGATATTGTTAATTAGTATAGCTACTGTTAAGATTTATAGAAGAATCTCCACTAAGTAGTCTATGCTATCACATATCTGTATGGTACATAGTATCACAGAGTACCTGAAAATCCCCAAGTATCCCACCATCTTTAAGTGAACTGAGTGAACCCGTCAGAAGCAAATGCATACACATATGGTAGCACATAATAAAATCCAAAGATGCAGAGACTTGGGGAGAAAAAGGTAAAGGAATGAGTTTCTGCTATATTCCAAGTTTCTAGCAATACTTACCATACCATTTTATAACTATAGAATAATTTATATGTTAGTAATGAAAGTAATACTTCAAACTCTAATCCAAACCTTTTTGTAGAATCTAGTTATAAGAAAGCTAACTATATTGCAGGAAAGAGATTTCTTTAAGTTGATACTTCCTGTAGAACCTCTGTATCCCTGTATCTGGTGGAAATTATGTTCCCAGAATTGTGGTCCCCAGCATTTCTGCCACTAGGAACCAGTTTAGTTGACCATTCTCTCACAGTGTATGTAGGATTTGGGGGTTAGGGGAAAAATACTTGTTGTGCAGTATGTTGTTGGGGTCAGTTTTTAAATGGAGCACTAGAGGAATAGCAGAAGAGGAACCAGAAGCTCTGCCTTCTGTCAGATCAAAGGTATTAGAACCTAATAGGAACTCGCTGACTGGAGGCAGGGCTTCATCACTTCCTGCTCACCTCCTGCACTCTGTCCTGATGCCTAGTCTTTTCAAGGCCACTGAACAGTTCCTAAAGGTGTTAATTGCCCCGTTGTGTCCTTTGGGCCACCCACTCAACAGCAGCATCTGCAAGTAGTTTGAAATCAAATTTTCCAAGCTTTACTTTAGGTCACCTGAGTAAGAACCTACTTTTTTTTTTTAGAGGCAACTCCAGGTGCCTCAGATATATATCATAGTATGAGAATCACCACTTTCCAGGGTCCACTTTATATTGTAACCAGCATAACTTAAATAATCATATATTCCTGTTGGCTGTGATGAAAAATAGGTACAGCAGCACTATCATTAATGAGGCTTTTGTAGTAGACTTAGTTAGATTATGATATATGTTGCCTGCCTTTTCAGGTGCCCTTGCCCAACACCCTTCCCCTCCCTAAGAGAGAGACTATACAGCAGAGCTCCAGCTTATCATCAGTTCCTCCCACTACTTTCAGCCTCACCTTCAAGGTATGTGCAATTTCCATCTCTAAGAGTCCTTAATGCATGCTAGTGGCCATTAGTTAACAATATTCTTTTGATATCTTTACTAGTTGCATGCAGCGACCAACATCAAAGTGAGGCCTATTAATACTTGTGAATTAACATAAAATAGTCATACTCTGATTCTACGGAGTTTCTTCAAAGAGCTTAATAATTTTTGATATATTAGGTATGTACAAAATTACATCCTGGGAGCTGGGGGCATGGATCAGCACTTAGAAGCACTTGCCCTGCACCACGCAAACTGGACATGGTGATGCACTCTTCTGATCCTAGCACTGGGGAGGCTGAGATAGGATTGCTGTTTGAGGCCAGCCTGTGCTTCATGAGTTTAGGATCTGCCTAGACTATAGAATAAGATCCTGTTGCCCAAAAAAAGGATAAGAAAAAAAGAAAAGCAGCCTCTATCCTGTTGTTTTTGTGATTGTGACCTAAATTCTAAGTTTTCATAATGGTAAAGTGTGAATTTTTTGTCATTTCTGTAAGTAATGTATGCATTGAATTAAAGCCATATAGTGAGAAGAATATCCTGTAAGAAGTTAATACACTGTGCTTATAAGCAACAAGTGGAGATAGTGATTTGTGTCAGTGAGAGGGCAGAACACTGTAGCACTTTCTGATGTCAAGTTTTGTCTTATATTTTTACCTGTTTATAGATTTGAACTATGTTAACTTTTTTGTAATTGAATTTCTTGAGATTTTCTTTGCATCTGTACTTTGCTTTGGGATTACAATACAGAATTAAGTGAGGAGTTTTAAAGAGTGCATTAACTTATCTCATTGGTGTTCTTCATTCATAATCTGAACAAATATAGTAATCTGTATTATAGCAGATTTTTCTTAGTTTTGTATGGGTTGACTATCAGTGTCAGTAGTAGTGTTTAGGAGAGAAAGCTTAAGTTGCTTTACCCTGGAGCCATTGTTCACCTTGGTACACTGTCTTACTTGAGTTCCTGTCCTCTTGATCACTGTCTGTTTCTTGGCACCCCTCTGCCTTCATGTGTTTGCCAGTGTCTGTGTGTCTTTGTGTGCTTGGTTTCAGTTTTGGGTTTGGGTGGGTGTGTGTGTGTGTGTGTGTTAGTGTGTTAGTGTGTTACAGGGTCTTGCTGTACAGTCCAAGCTGAACTCAAGACAATCTTCCTGACTTGGCTTGCCAAGTCTAGGGTTCCTGGATCACAGGCATGAGTGTGGTGCTTATATGGTGCTGAGGAATTGAACTAAGGGCATTGCTAGGCAAGCACTCTTAACGGTTCAGCTGTTTCCTACCTTCTTTATAAAAGTCTTAATAGAAGTTTGAGATTATAAAATTTAGTAAGAGCGCAACTGCAACCTCTGCTCTATATCATCAGTTTTTAGTCTTTACTCTCCGTTCCTTGGTCTTTACAGTTGTCTTTCTACTTGAATGACTTCATCTCAGTCTGTGGTCTTTACTTTATAAATTATATCATTTTGTTATTCAAAATTAATTTCATACAAGAAAATGTCACCTAATTATTTTAAAGCTAGTTAATTTTTTAGAATACGTGTTCAACTTTCTTTTAACATTGCAAAAAGACATAATACACATTTAAAATTATTAAATTACATTAGTGTAAGATCTTAGCTGATTCATTTGTTTTTACTTTTCCTGGCAATACTCTTAGACAAAATGTGGAAGGTTCCTATGGGCATCATCAACAGTATGTATAGTTAAGTAATTATACAGGGTATCTCAGGTTGCCATATACATAAAAATTTTTAAATGTAATATGAAATTTGTTTGCTCAAGACTAATTTTGTCATACTACTTAAAGTAAAACTAATGCAGTGAGACAAACGTATGTGTACACTGAAGTCAGTGTATGGAGTGTTCCAAAAGTAATCAGACATAGGAAAAATTAATAAACTATCTGGACACACTATACCTCTCATTCCCATAGATTTTCTAGCATTTCTTGTTGCTTATGAAGTGAAATTAAGGGGCTGGAGAAATAGCACAGCAATTAGAATCCTTGTCTAGCAAGCACATGGCCCTGGGTTCAATTCCCAAGTACCCCATAAACTGGGTGTGATGGCTCATGCACGTAATCCCCGCACTTGGAAAGCTAAGGCAGGAAGATTGCTGTGAGTTTAAGACCACCCTGGACTACATAATGAGTTCAGAACTAGCCTGGACAACTGAGTGAGACCCTGTCTCAAAAAATAAATAAAATTAAGTCACATAACACATGGCCTGTGTATTATGCAATATTAATTAACTGCAATTGAGTAATTTACTTGTTCTTAACAGAACAATACTAGTATGAGAAACATTGTTCAGTTATCAGATTGCTCTAATCCATGAAATTTCAGATAATACAAGCAAGATTGCTTTATTGTTAACTTCCTAACTTCTCAAGACTTTTATTTTAAAATACATTTGAAATCAAGGTGGTTATTAGAAAAACACTTTGCTCAGGCATAAAAATGTCTTATATTTTGAGTATATGGTGATAACAGTCATTAATAAAAGGTTCATTTTAAATAGAGGCAGGGTAAAATATATACCATTTTTTAAAATTTTTAGTACTGAGTTAAATTTTCAAAAACTTGGTACTTGAATGACCCATGTTCTTCCTGACAATAATATTAAAAATGGTACTTTTAAACAGTGTCACGTGTCAGTTACCTCAGCTGGATCTGCCAGATAACCTTGATTTTTCTCTTAGCTCAATTCCATGGCAGTACTGAAAACTTCACTATGTGTGCATTTGTTCTCATCTTGTTAAAAGGGGTCTCAAGGTTTGTGAGGATCTTCTTAATTCAGGTGATCTCTAATTCAGAATTCAGTAGCTTCAAAGTAGTTAATCAAGTACTTACAACTGTAGCTAATCTAAATTCAGTTATGTTTTATTGTAAGGTAAAGTAAATACTGTGTCTGAAATTGTAATGTTAAGTTGAATAAAATGTTAACCAAAATAAAATGTAGCTACCAGAAAAAAATTTTGAAATACATATTGCACATACATGATATCTTCTGAACATTGCTGAACTGTGGTGCTGTAAATAGATTGAAGTAAGACCATATTCTACTTTTTAAACTGGTTGGTGTCGTGGCACACACCTATAATCCGAGTACTTGGGAGACTGACCCAAGAGGATAGAATGTTGGAGGTCAGCATGGGCTACAACATGAGTATTAGACCAGTCGGGGTTACACAGTGAGACCCTATCTCAAAAAAACATAAAAATTGTAGACTGTAGTTAAAATCCAGACCACAAGTGCAAAAATGCAAAACGGACATCATACTTCTTTTTTATTCGCTGGTAGATGGAGTTTATATTTAGTTCATGTAAGAGCCATACTTTAAAATTATTTATTTCCCAAAAACATAATTAAACCTCCAGTTTGAATAAGACAAGTGAAATTTGAAAGACTGACACTTTTTTTTTTTAGGCCTATACTTTTTTATTTTTGTATTTGTGTATGTGTTGTGTATATATATTCTGGACTAATTTATTTTTCTTCATCAAATATTCATCTTATCACAGATGGAGTCTGCACGCAAGGCGTGGGAGAATTCTCCAAATGTAAGGGAAAAGGGGTCTCCAGTAACTTCCACAGCACCTCCAATTGCAAGTGGGGTCAGCAGTAGTGCCAGTGGGCCAAGCACTGCTAATTACAATTCTTTCTCAAGTGCATCAATGCCTCAGATTCCTGTTGCTTCAGTTACTCCTACAACATCACTAACAGGTAGAACCTTTTGTACTTTTTCTTTAATCTTTTTTGGTGTTCATTCTCTTTTAACAGTGCTAGGAATTGAACTTATACATGCTCAGAAATGAACTTTACAACTGAACTCCATCCTCCGGAAGTACTTAAAATTGCTTTTGATCTTTGTGTGTTCACTATCACCTCAAAAAGTATTATTCACAGAAAGTGTAAGGTTGCACATGAGATGGTTACTAGCTCTGTTGGTGAAACGTCTTGATACTCTTGCCTCTTCATTCTCTCACAGTTTTAGTTAGCTTGGCGGATACTTACTGATGGTTTACAAAAGGAGATTTTTGTTGGAAGTGCATCCACAATAGATTCTAAAGAGTAATTGAAGGGGAAAATATTTTTTCTCTAGAGTTTTTTTTTTTTTGTCAAGTTTATCTTTTGTCAGTTTTTATGTATTTGCCGTTAGTTACCTATAAAATCTCAGTGTTTATTTTGCAATCTATATCTAATTTAAATGAGTCTAAACCTATTGAGGTAATTTATATTTTCCATTGAAGAGTTACAGAATTTTTAGCCTCTTCTATTTGTAAAGAATGATGAAATCCTTTCATTTGGTATTACTTTGTTTTGTGTTTTTCTGAGGCATATTCATTAGGGCTTGAAGTTAGAATTGTTTTGTCACCCTTTTCCTTAAAATTTTTATTAATGTATAATTTTTTCCTTCAACTGTCTGTTTGGAGGATTCACAGTTCTTAAAGAATCACAGAAGTTGTTTCTAAAATGCTTGGCTGTAGAAAAGTGTATCCTTTCCTTTTACTTTATGTGCAGCCATGTTTCTTGTGTTGCAGACAAATTTTATTTCAAGCTTTTCCACTGTTCTCTGAAGTTTCCACAGCAGTAGATATTTCTTTCCAAAAGATATAAAATATATCCAGCATAGAATTATATTCTTTGACTTTTATTTGATGGTTACAGTATTGCTTTCCAATATTCTGCCATTAATTTGCTGGTTTTAAATCCCCTGTCCCCCGAACCCACCCCCCTTGGCCTTTGGGTTATGGAATCAAAAGATTTTATTGCAACTCATTTATACACTATAACAATTTCAGATAAGTGCCCAACTGTATTTCTTCCCTCCCTCTCTAAACTCTTCCAAGCACTCGCCAATACCATTTGCAAGCACATCTTCATTTATGCTCATTATACTAGCCAGTCTACTTAGTTGGGGTTCTCTATAATTATGAAGCAGAAGGAGAATTTGGAATAAGGGACTGAAAAGGTTTCTGGTTCTTTGTTTGAAACCCAGTGACATTTCTCCAGGTCTAGATTACCTCCAGTGTTAACTTTTAAAGAAGAGGTTTTTTTTCTATAGTCATACTTCTGGTGGAGACTTAACCTAGATAGACAAACAGGCCGCTGAATGCCCACTTAGGTGGAATATCTGAAGACAGTGATAACTATGTATCTCATTTTTAAATCAAATAGCAGTGTTTTTATTTTGTTCCACTGTAAGTCATTAGAGTTCACTGATGAATAGAAGTAATTACTCTTTCAGGGTCTAGGTTTTATAATTCCACTTATTTATTAGTTTCTCTTCAGTTGCATTTAGCATAGTACTATATACCAGGTATAGTACCAAGGTGCAGCACTTTGTTCTTTCCTGTCCTTACAGCTGTGCCTGGCCATGAAGGAAGCGAACTCTTGACTGTCCTCCCGCCTCATCCATTTTTGGCTTGAGGCAGTTTGTAGATAGAGTTACCCCTTGATGCTCATGGGAGAGTTGAGTCCACAACTCTTAGCTTCCTAATACCAAAATTTGTAGGTTAATATAAAGGCCCCCACATAATATGCTGTGGTATTTGCATATAGCCTATGTGCATCCTCTACTACAAATCACATCTAGTTAATGCAAAGCAGCTGTAGAATCATAGTGTACATGCTGTGCAAATAGTTGCTCTACCATTTTGTTTAGAATATAATGACATGGAAGAAAGAGGGATCTGTTCAGGACAGGCACACATTTTCCCAATACTCTCCATGTATGTTTGTTTGAATATTCCAATGTAGAATTCATAAATACAGAGGCCCTGCTGTAAATAATGATGGGATAAGCATTAATTTTTCAGTTCTATTTTATACTGTGAACGACAGTGGTACTTTTAAATGTGCTTCATCTTGCCCTTATTTTATCCTCCCTCAAATACAGGAGCTGGTACATACACTACCTCTTCTTTGAGTACAAAATCTACAACCACATCAGACCCTCCTAACATTTGTAAGGTGAAACCCCAACAATTACAGACGAGCAGCCTGCCTTCTGCAAGCCATTTTTCACAGTTAAGCTGCATGCCTTCCCTAATTGCCCAGCAGCAACAGAGTCCACAGGTTTATGTGTCTCAGTCTGCAGCAGGTAATGTTTCTAGGGTTGGACATGAGTATAAAGGATCTAGAAAATGAAAACTTAAATGCTTTTTCTTCCTCTCAGCTAACCCTTAAAGTTCAAGTATATTTTGGTGGTCTTTGCCAATTGTTGTATTATCTCTTAAGTATTATGACAAGTTAGCATCTACTTCCCGTCAGATTACAGAAAGATCTGTTACTTGCAGTTTGGTAATAAAGTTCTTGAGTGAGGGGGAACTAAACATAAAAATAGCAAAGAATAGCAGGATGCGGTGATATGCATCTATAGTTCCTGCATTTTGGAGACTAAATCAAGAGGATCACAATTTCCAGAATAGTCTGAGCTACGTAAGTAGATCCTATCTCCTGGAAAATAAAAAAATTTAAAAATACAATTGTGAGGTGATAGCTGTCTTAATAAATATCTTAGTGTTTATCTGAAGCTTATTTTTTTTCACTTGAATGGATCAAAAAAAAATATATTCACTTAAAAAAGTTAACTCCTGAGTGAAGGAATGGCAGAACAATTAAAGCCCTGGGTTCAGTTCCCCAGCACCACAACAAGCTGAGCATGGTGGTGCACACCTGTAATCCCAGCATTCAAGCAGCTGGGCCAGGAGGATTGCCAAGAGTTGTAGGCCAGCCTGGGCTACAAAGTAAATTCAGGACCAGCCTAGATTACAGAGCAATACCTTCTCTATATTTCTGAATAGGGAAAAAAATAAAAAATAATATGTGTAAATGAACAATTCTTTCTGAAGTATATCTCAAAAAACTCTTGTGTACATAATCACTGTAGCAACAATTGCATAGCTGGAAGTTTCATCATGCAGATGAACTTTGATCGTGTTTATTTGAAATTTTTTCATAAAAGTGCCAATTAAAATGGTAGGTCTCCACACTACATTATTATATCAAAACTGCAAGCCACAAAATAGTATGTATGTATATACACAGAAAAAAATACATTAAGAATCTGTACCAAACTTTTAATTACTGAATGTCAGTTATTTTATAATGCTTTGGTACATTCTAGTAGATAAATTTGAATTTGAAGCAGGTTTGCTAATTCAGTGAGTGGGTTTATTTCAAAATTGTATGTGAAATTTTATAGGTATACCCGATTGACAGTCTGTGGCTGTATTTTTTGTAACCTCACCAGTACTAGAGCTACATTGTTTAGTTTATTTACATGTGCTTCTCTGTAGAAATTTTGCATCTTTTTGCATTTGTATCTCACATTTCTAGTTTTTGATACATTAGTTTTCAGAGAACTCAGTTACCTAGGCACCTGCAAAACTTATTTTTTATTATTTACTGTTTTATAAATGAAATTTTAGACACTGCTGCTTGTTTTCCCTTAATGATCTGCAGCTCAAATCCCAACCTTCTATATGGATACGAGTCATTTATTTAATACTCAGCATGCACGATTGGCGCCTCCGTCCCTGGCTCAGCAGCAAGGCTTCCAACCCGGTCTCTCACAGGTAAATACCAAAGGCTTCCTCTGTCGTGTTTTGTTTTCTGCCATTTTGGTGATTGCAATAATTATCTTAGACTGTACGTAATAGATTCCCTAAAGTTATATCCAGCCCATAATTGCCTTAACAGGCTATAGCCAAAATTTTAAAACTTCCCAAATCTACCAGAGTTTAATAGCAATGTAGATAAATCAATGGTTGGAAAGAAAATGTGGATGTTTACATTTGATTGTGCTTTAAAGAGGAGATAATATACTATAGATCACTTTTTGAGTCTTGTGATTTGTGTGTCATGTTTATTACATTTATGTCTGTTTTTATTTTTTGCATTTCATTGCAGCCAGCTTCTGTTCAGCAGATTCCAATCCCTATTTATGCACCCCTGCAAGGGCAGCATCAAGCCCCGCTGAGTTTGGGGGCTGGACCTCCTGTTTCTCAGACTCAGGAATTATTCAGTTCTTCACTTCAACCATATAGGTAATCACTTTAAAAATCATGTTTGTGGTACTAAAAATAATGAGGTTGCTAGTCCTCCTTACCATAGTCATCATCTTTGCTCCCCCCGAAGTTGGAACGTCCATGTCAAGTCATTGACTATATGTCATGAACCTCAGTCTCTGGTAATTGCAGTCAGACTTCATGAAAAAAAAAAAAAAAAAAAGCCAAGCCTCAGAGCTTCTTGAAGAAAGAAGCAGCAACAACCTTTCAATACCCTACTTTGATCTGCTTACTCTTTACTCATCATCCTGACAGTAGAGAGTACAAGTTCCATCCCACAGGTGATAGAGCAGCACTCTAGAAGAACGCTGTGAATAATTGGAGTAAAGCTACTCTGTTGCTTAGAAAGGTCTTGGGGCAATACTGGGGATATAATGAGAGATCCAGATTATGAAAGTCAGTGCTATTTGATTCTGTGAGCTAAAACTAGAGTGTCAACAAGGAGAACAGTGGTTCTCACCTCTGTAGTAAAGACAAAGAATCTTTTGTAATAGTTAAGAGGTAAAACAGCCTGTTTGAAAGAGCAGACTTTTCCTCCAGAACTTTTGCGTCTGGGGCTTTGCTGTATGCAGGGCTGTATGCAGGGCTGTAAATCTTGAAACAAGTTTCCTTAGACTGTATTTGCTCTCCCTTTTTTCTTGAATTCTTTGCTCAAGTAAAGTGCCTGGTCATTTTGGATTACAGATAAAATTAACTTGTGACAACCTTTTTGTCTTACTACTTCTGTAGATCTCAGCCAGCCTTCATGCAAAGCAGTCTATCCCAGCCATCTGTGGTCCTTTCTGGTACTGCTATTCACAATTTTCCAGCTGTCCAGCATCAGGAACTTGCCAAGGCACAGTCAGGTCTTGCCTTTCAACAAACATCAAATACTCAGCCAATTCCTATATTGTATGAACATCAGCTAGGGCAGGCTTCAGGCCTCGGAGGGTCCCAGCTGATTGATACTCATCTTCTCCAGGTAAGACAGTAGTCAGAATGATGCATGATCATTATCTCTGCTTTGTTTTGATATTTTTAATCCTGATTATTTTCAGAAAACATTTTTAAAGGGAAAAAAACTGTATGATCAGTAGATATTAAAGTATAAAATTTAGTTATCTCTCTAAAGCTAGTATTACTAGAGATTGCGGTGAAGTAATAGCCTTCATCTCTGAATTACAAATTTTTCAATCTCAACTGCTGTTTTTTTTCTTGTGTTTTTTTCTAGGCTAGAGCAAATCTTACCCAGGCCTCAAATCTTTATTCTGGACAAGTGCAGCAGCCTGGTCAGACAAATTTTTATAATACTGCCCAGTCACCAAGTGCTCTCCAGCAGGTAAACTATGGCATGGTAAATTTCCTTAATTTTCTTCATTATTATTTTTATTGTTCTTATCATTATTTGTAAATTCGTGTAGAACCAGGATGGGAGGAGTAGTTGTCAAGCCTTTGGGATTCCATAGAACTCACTGGGATCAGAAAAGACTGTCAGACAGGTTAATGTAATACGTTGGATCGTATGGCAAAGAGTGGCAGTATGAAAGCACTCTAACCATCTTACGTGTATATGTGTAAAATGTCTCCTATTAATATCATTGATCACATTCTAAAAGATGCTGGAAGGCTAGGGGAGAACAAGCGTTAGTCATTTTCTCGTGACTGTCTTTGGCAGCTATTTAGTAAGTGACAGTTCATAGCTATGTCATCTTGGGGCTAGAGGAATAGTACCGCAGCTACAGTACTTGCCTGGCAAGCATAAGACCCCTGAGTTCTATTCCCAGCACCACATAAGCTAGGTGTGGTAGTGTATGCCTCCCAGCACTTGGGAGGCTGAGGCAGGAGGATTACTGTGAGTTCAGGACCAGCCTGAACTGCAGAAAGAGACCCTGTGTCAAAAAATAATAATAACAGTATTATCATAATGACATAAAGAAATTAAATATGGTGTTTGCATAAAACTGATTCTTCTCTTGTCAAGGCTCGTAATTGACCAGACTTGAAAACAATATAAAAGTAACTATTTGGGAACTACTTTCTTGAGTTTTCTCATGTATTTTCTACTTATTTGAGGTGTACAAAGCATAACTTTAAAGACAGTTGCATTATTTTAGTTATATAGTTTCCTTATTGCAAGCAGTGTTAACAGAACTTTTGTTAGGTGCCACACAGTAACGACTCCGTAAGAGACAGACTGCCCATACGAGAGTAGTCTATATGTTTATCTAGACTGTCAACTATGAGGGCTACTTAGGAAGGCAAGAGGATCACTTGAACCCATGAGTTCCAGATTAGCCTAGGCAGCATTGCAAGACTTAGTCTTTCTGAAAATACTGTATGTCATGTGCATAGAGTGGTAAAACAGCCCAACAGTACATTTCCCCGAACACATCCCTTTCATTAAGTAACAGAATACATTTTGGTTTTGTACATTTAATAAAAGAATAGAGCAGAAATTTTTATATGAAGTATATTAGTCTGTAAAAAATTGAAGAGCTGTGTATAGTAGTTATAGGGATATATGTGTAGTCATAAGCAAATTGCTGCAGTTTGTGTTTTCTTGTTTTCTAGGTCACTGTACCTTTACCAGCATCCCAGCTGTCTTTGCCTAATTTTGGGTCAACAGGGCAACCCTTGATTGCTTTGCCTCAGACTCTTCAGCCCCCGTTACAGCATACCACCCCACAGGCCCAGGCTCAGAGCCTGAGCCGGCCTGCGCAAGTCAGCCAGCCTTTCAGAGGACTAATTCCCGCTGGCACACAGCACAGCATGATGGCCGCCACAGGAAAAGTGAGTGAAGAGATGTGCAGAGCTTATTTGGAAATTTAAGCCCATATGTCCAGATATAGTATAAGCTATAAATAGTCTGTATAGTCTCTTTTTAAAAATCAATTTTTACCATCATGCAAAGTCTCAGACCCCAAGATATTTATTTTTATCTGTTGCTATTGCTGTTTTCTATTGGGTTTGTCCTCATGTTGTTTTTAACTAATAATAATCCACAAATTTTGTGGAAGAATTGGACGTTGAGAGTCTCTTAGGTTTGCTTAATTGTAAGTGTACTTGGCGTGATAATTCCATGTAATTTGAAGCTTAACTATAGGATTTTTTACTAAGGTTCTTAGCCTTCTACTAGATTAAGCATTCATGTGTAGGGTATTAAACATATGGAGTTGAAGGAACATTAAGTTTATCTTACACATTATCTTAGATGTCTGAAATGGACCTGAAAGCCTTTGGAAGTGGCATTGACATGAAACCAGGCACACCTCCAGTCGGTGGTAGGAGCACCACACCAACATCTAGTCCCTTCCGGTAAAGTGGACATTTTAATTTGTTTATAAGATTTCAAAGTAATTGATTATCATTTGATTGCTGAATAGTATGTCGTCCTGTTTGGAATAGAAAAGTAATTCATAGGACACTAATAACCAGACTGTTAATGTATATTATATATGTCTTAAGAAAATTAATGCAAGCTGGTTAGCACTTAGTCTCACCTCTCTCTCTACCCTAATGTTTTGTGAATTTTCTGTCAACTACCGTGAGTGATGTAAATACCATGAATGATGTCTGTGCATATATATAGTATCGTTATTTACTTGACACTGTTACTGACCAGTGATGCCTTCTTTCCAAGGGCTACTTCGACCAGTCCAAACAGCCAGTCCAGCAAAATGAACAGCATTGTCTATCAGAAGCAGTTTCAGTCAGCCCCTCCCACTGTGAGAATGACACAACCATTTCCTACCCAGTTTGCACCCCAGGTAGGCAGCTATAAGTAAGAATGAGTGTTACTTACTTGTATATGATTGCTAATCTGAATAAATCCCTGATTTTAATGGTCCTAACATATGTTAACCAATTAAGAAATACAGTTTAGAATGAAAATGTTTGATTTTATCAGTAAACGTGTACCATATTCAAATATATTCACTGCTGTTTATAGTTAGTGACAGGTGGTAATTACTTAGTTTTAAAGCAGACAATAGAAATAATCAAGATCCCCCACACAGCTCTGATAACTTTAGTCCGTTTCTTTTGTCTTTTTTTTTTTTAAGAAGGTTGACTTAAGCGAAGGTTCCCAGTGCTTGAAATTTTCTAGGTTTAAAGTTTTTGTTTTGTTTCTTTTGGTTTGTTTTGTTTTTAATTATGTTTTATCATTTCAACATGCCTGTGTGCAATTAAGATAAAATTTTCATGAATAAGTTTTTAATGTCTAAAACTGGTGACTTCCCTTTGCTGGTCTTACTGAAGGGACTAATTAAATGATAACTCACAAATGAGAATTGGTTCCTGAGAAGCACCTTTGTTGTGTTAGTACCTTTTATTTATCTTCAGGTTGTTTGGTATAAGTGTGTGCCTTCTCTGCACTTACAGTTTTTAAAGATACTTTAATAGCCTTTCTGTCTCTCCTGTAGAATTTGCAGCTGAGATGCTAAAAGCAATTGAAATACCACAGCATTCTTTGCCTAATTTTCCTGTTAAATTCTCCAGGCATGACCTGTTTGTATTCTGATGTTCATGAATTGGCACAATCCTTTTACTGACAGGATGGGCACAGATTTACTCTGGGATAAACCAGCCTGGTCTACTTGGCAGGTTTTTTTTTTTTTTTTTTTTAACAGTTCAATGTTGTATGTTTTGTTTTTTTCACTCAGATTCTCTCTCAGCCTAACCTGGTCCCTCCATTGGTAAGAGCCCCACATACTAACACCTTCCCAGCGCCTGTTCAGAGGCCACCAATGGCACTGGCCAGTCAGATGCCTCCTCCGCTGACCACAGGCCTCATGAGCCATGCTCGTTTGCCACATGTAGCCAGGGGCCCTTGTGGATCACTCTCTGGAGTCAGAGGTAATCAGGCCCAGGCTGCGCTGAAAGCTGAGCAAGACATGAAGGTTAGTACAGTGTTAACAGCCGTCAGAGCAAAACCTGTCTCTGAGCCGTGTCTGAAAATGCCTCTGGACCCATAACCGCGGGTCCAGGCATTCATTGTCTTAGCAGACGTAACCAAGCTACTGTTACTTGTTGCCTTTTTTTTAATTTCTATTTTTCCCCTCCCACCCCACCTTTTTTCCCCTTTTTATCTCCCCTCACCTTTTTGCAACTGTAGTCAGAAAATATTAACATTTTATAAACTGGCCAAAGGAATTGTTTAAAAAAAATAAGTATTTGAGGGAGATCTGAGTTTTGATGCTATATTTTTTGAAATAGCAAAAAGGTAATTTCAATTATTATAGATTTCCCCATTTTCTTTTTTTTCTTTTTTTCCTGTTTTCTTCCTTCCCTTCCCTCCTTCCCCACTCCCTCATCCAGTTCATCATATAATTATGGTTATGTGAAAACTCTGGAATGGGTAAGACCTGTTACTATCTTGACTTTTTCTTCTCACGCATTATCCAAGTAGTTTTCCTCTCATGTTATTTCCATGACGTTCTTGCCGGCTGCTTGAGGTGGCTGAGCTGTACAGTGGATAGTTGTAGGTGAAGAACTCCGAAAAGCACTTTGGGATCCTTCATGATGAAAGGCACAAACAAACGTGTGGTTTGCTAAAACAGAAAAGTGCCTTTAGGAGTCTGTGTGGGGATAGTTTTTATAGCATAAACCTTACCTGTCTGCCTGTATACCCAACTGCAGAAGTCTTAGGAATCTTACCAGTTTTGGCACTGCATAAATCAGACCAGAACAAAGAAACGCTTACTGCTTACAACTAGGGGTATGTGCACCGTAGTGCTGATTATTTCTGAATTAGAAACTTGTTGGTGATAATCCTATTTGCGGGTTAGTTGACAGACAAAAATTTCTATCTGGATTGACATCCCTTATGTTTCTAGTGCCAAGCAATCAAATTTGAAGACTATTCTCCAGTAAAACTTAATCTGCTTTCATTAAGCCATGTGCCACAGCTTTTCATATTTTTTGTTACTAAAAATACTAGTATGCTTAAAAAGCTTTAGGGATTATTTGGCCTTATTTTCTAGTTCCGCTTTTGGCTCCTTAGCACTTGACTTTCACACATTCTCATATTAGAAATGACTTAGAGCTTAATAATTTTAGCGGGGTGGGAAAGTGTACAGATACCTTAAATTGCTTTAGTTCTTTAGCTAATACAAGTTATATGTAGAACATGAAGGGTTTTTTGTAATATTCAAGAGGTATAGAAACTTAAGTTTTAATTGTATATTTTACAGTGGTATAATTTACAGATTGATGTAAGTATATTCTTTGGGGCACATAGTCAATAAAACGAAGAAATTATTATACCAGCTCAGAATGTGGTAGGAGCTATCAGAACTTAGTGATCAAGTGAAGTTGTAGTTACTAATTTCTGATGCTCTTCCCCTGCAGAAGAGAGCTGTGGGAAGAGGACTCAGCCACAAGACATTTGGTCCTAGGTGTTGGTAATGCCACAATATAAGTGCTTCCTTTTCATTTTATTGTAGACCACATATTGATAACTAGAAGTTATAAGTGTTACATGTATGTTTTTAGACTTTGAAAACAGCCTCCCAGAATGAAATTTGGTATCAGTAAGTTGTTTCAGAAAAGATACAAACCACCAGCAATTTATATCTTAATATTTATAAGAAGGCAGACTCTGAAAAACTGGCGGGAGGTGGTTTTTTCTCAAATGTTAAAAAAAAAAATCACATGGAATGTTTACAAAGATAGGAAGAAGTCTGCATTAAAAGCTGAAAGATCAGTGAGGTATTTTTGGCTTTGACCAAACCAACATAGGGAAAACTGATTTGTGATTGGTAAAAGAATTTGAACTGAGATTGATTTGACACACTTTGGTAATGCTGCAGCATCTTCAGTTACTGTTTCTAATTTTTTAAGGCAAAGCAGAGAGCAGAGGTTCTTCAGTCCACGCAACGGTTCTTCTCTGAACAACAACAGAGCAAACAGATAGGAGGCAAAGCCCAGAAAGTGGACAGTGATTCAAGCAAACCTCCTGAAACACTGACTGACCCTCCTGGTGTCTGTCAGGAAAAAGTAGAAGAAAAGCCTCCCCCTGCATCCACCCTGGCCACCAAACCTGTCAGAACTGGACCGATCAAACCTCAGGCGATCAAAACTGAAGAAACAAAATCTTAGAGGCTGTGCTTTATTGTAGGGCACTGAGGGAGGGAGGGGGGAAGTGGAAAGAATGAAGAAAGATAATGCCAGCAGGTTTGTGACATCCTGTCTAAAGCTGGGAAATGCACCAAGGGACATAGGAGCAAATGACGCACACAGCTGCTGCACCAGTTAAAGCACGGCTTGGCAAGCTTGCACCAGCTGTGTACCCTTTGCACAGTTGATGGCCATGCATCTTCAGTCAGAACTTCGTGTCCAGAAGTGTGCATGTATTCCTTAAGTGCATAGAATTTAGATCTAAAAGTTTGTATGGTTAGATGAAACACCACAGATAAAAGGAAAATTACACCACACAGGATAGCTCAGCCTGAACAATGTAATCGTCCCAGTTAACACTTCAGAAAAGCGATTTCTTTGCTCTTAGTGCTCCTTGACTATGGTTATGGCATTTGTAGACTTGGAGGTAGAGACGTACAGACAACCGGTGCTGGAGAGAGGAGCCTTATTTTGTATTACGGCAGCTTGCTATTTTTCTAACATGGTGATTGGGTAGAACACAATCAAAGTACAGTAGTAACTGATCTCCCCTTCTTCCTGGATGAGCGAGCAGTTGATTTCCTATTGTCAGCATCCCTGAACGTATCCAGACAGGCAGTGCCTGGCCACTGCTTTCCTTGAAATGACGCTGTGTCTGGTTGTGGCCCGGAGCTCCGAAGCCCTGCTTGGCATCTCCTTTCGTCGGTGGAACTCTTCGCCATTCAGACATGACAGATTTGATAAAATGGTGTTAGGTTGAGTCTTGCTTGCCTTCATTCAATCAGATTTATTTGAATCCAGTTTTGGTTTTGTTTTTTTTTTTTCCCCCAAGCCTTTTAAAAATGGTTTTTAGCTTGTACTCGTGAAGACAGTGAGTATTTAAGCTGCAGCTAATGAAAGGAAATCCTGTCTCAGAAAGTGCATTTGTTTACTGAGCTATGTCATGCCATCCTTTGGGCCCTCTGCTGGAAAAGTAGAATCAAGTCTGAAATAATGCCTTTTTAATTGTATCCTCTAGTATTCTAGATGTAGGACAGTACTGTATCATACCTCTGTGAATGTAAAATATCTTGTACCTGCTTATGATGCGTCATAGTGACCGTGCTTTATCAGAGCTGTTTTTAATGATGTTACTCTAGAATGTTTTCTTTCCAAATGATGATTGAGAAGCTAATAAAAAAAATGGTGCCAGGTACCACAACAGTAACAGATCTTTGCTGTTTTCTGGTTGTTGTTTTTTTTTTTTTTTTTTTAATGGAGTGTGCTGGATGTCTGTAATCTTGTTCAGATGACTGCAGAACCTGGAGAAGCTGTTGCTGCTATTGATGCATAACATACTGCTATTATTGGTCTTTTTATATAAATATAAATATATATATATATACATATATATATAATTTGAATTTTTGGAAACTTTAGCTGTGCTGTCAACTTTGGAAAAAGTATCCCAGTTTACCGTGTTGAGTTGGCATTGTACAGAAATTAACAGCCATATTGGTCTAGAAACGTTAAACTTAATTTTTTTTCCATTTGTACAGGGGTATCGCACTGTATTAAATATGTAAGGTCTTATCTACGTGGGTTTGATTACAGAAACTAATAAAGTATTCTCTAAATAATGAATATGGGAGCTTCTGATTCATTCCTGATATCCAAAAACCTGCTGTCTCCCAAAATTGTAATCAAGAATGCTAAAGCTTATCCAAAGTTGTCATATTTGTAGAGGTCGGACTTAGGGTTAGCATTCTGTTGAGTAATCTGAGGGAGTCATCTTGATAATCTTCAATTTCTGTGTAGAAAACAGCCACCGTTCCTCTGGACAGGCATTGAAGGATCAAAAAAAAAATAGATCTCAGCCCTTACACTTATATTTTCATATTTTAGTAGCACATTCATAGACAGTAACTTCCTCAAGAAACATGCAGTACTCTAACCACTGTGCTATTCCTTCAGCCCCTGTTACCTAATTTGTAAAGTACGAAGAGATTGTACTATCATATACTAAAATTCCCATGGCCATAACAGACAGCTTCTTTGCTCAGCTTTGGTAGAACTTGAGGCCCTCTCACCAGTGAGATACTCAAGACATTGGCAGAAGTTTTTTGGTCTTCAGGTTTTTTTTTTTTTTCTCAAGATAGGCTCAATGTAAATTGAAATCTGGCTTATTCCAGTTGTTTGAGGAAGGAGTATGATGCCGCAAGTGGAAATGCAGGGTGCACCAAACTGCTGTGGTCAAAGTGCTTACATACCCAGCATCACAAAACCAGGCATGGTGGCACACACCTATAACCCTAGCACTGGGGAGGCTGAGACAGGAGGACTGCCATGAGTCCGTGGCCAGCCTAGGCTACATAGTGAGTTGAGGACATGCCTGGGCTGCACAGTGAGACCCTGTCTCAATAAATTAGGAACTAAAGGGCAACCAGGTATTTAACTTGGCATTCTCTTGATTTGTGGGCCACTAAGTATGTGGTCTTCTGTTTCCTGTATTAACAACACACCTAATACCTTTGCTTGGGATCTGCAGTAGGGAAATGGGAACAAAAGTCTATCTGTTGTGAAGTATTTTTGCAACTGGTGACACTGTATTTTTGGAAGAACTAGAGTCATCTATTTGTATGTTAGGTCATTTGACTGCTGACAGTTCTAGCTGAATTCAAACACAAATGGAGCAATTTGAGTTTTCAGAATTTTACAGCTGGTTGATAGATTTTATTTGCGTTTTTGCCATAGTTTTTAAGTTTTCTTTCATACAGGGAAGAACATGCATAAGCTTGTGATCAAAGTTTTGCATGGTTTACAGTGGAAGTGCTTCTGGGTCAGGGAGAATCAACAGAGTTGATGACAAAATACAGGTATTGATTGAGTGAAACCCATGTTATACAACATGAGAGATTGTAGGCACGTTGAACACCCGAATGCTCATGAACCCCCGGAAGAAGCAGGGATGTGGAAGCAAGCTCCGTATGTGGGTTCTTCATGAACTCAGCCCATTTGGTGGTGTGTGTATCTGCAGTACGCTCATTAAATACAAGGAAGATGATCATTTTTTGAAGCACCTGACAATTGGTGATAAGATATAGACTGTTTACAACAGTGAGGCACATGAATCTTTTTGTCCCAGTGTGATGAATTACTTCATAACAGCAGGTATTTGTCAGAGGCTTATTCTCAGGTGGGATTTTGAAGGTGGTGTGCATTTTGAGCTTCTATCAAGAAAACACGTAATTCAAATTATGTACTGTTGGACAGTTTGGACAAATCCCATCATCTACATGGTCCTCCTGAATTGTCAAGGAGTTGTGTTCCATCATCACAAGGTAAGACCATACTAGTTTAATCGTCTTGCAAAAATTACTGGAGTTTGGATGGGATGTGTTACGATGCCCACTGTACTCACCTGACCTTGAGCTGTCAGACTGACTACTTTTGCTCTTTCCTAAACTCCTTGTGTGGTATAATGTCCAGCTCGGGTAAGGATGTAAATTGGTATCTTGCTCAGTTTTACACTGGTAAAGACAAAGCTCACTGAGACATGACAAAAGGTTATTGAAACAAAACATGCAATGTACCGTGTTGCTTACATTACATAGTCTTCGAGAAATATAAACAAAATATGGCATGACTTTTCTGACAACGCAGTGATGAAAGTAAGGACTATATATATGTAAGTTTATCAGTTTGGTCTAGCAGATCTTGTCTCTGGCTTCTCATATAATTAAGATAACCAAAAGAGTGATCAAAGACCTTAGATTTGGTCACATGCCTTGTGAACCTTGCCTGCCAGTGGAGCTGCTCCGGTAAGTGGAAGGATAAGGAGCTCAAGTCCTTTTTCTTAGGTAATAGCAAGTAGTGCTTATGCTAGAAGGATGAGGAGGGTGTGGCTTGGAAATAAAGTTAACCTTGGGAAAAGGAATAAAAGGTACAATGAGAATGTGTCATAAGAGTTGCGAATAGATGGCAAGGACCTAGATATACAAGGAGTGATGAAATTTTATAATGAATGCTTTAATTTTAAAAACTACAGTAAGAGACATTGATATTCATGACCACCGCAGAATATTCCCCCTCTGAACACATCCCATCATCCTTCCCATTTTCTGAAGCACTCCTGAAGACCTGTTCCATGTATGTAAATGTCTGATCAAAAATAACAGTGAATAATGCTTGTGCGTGATGAAGTGGAGAAACAGGTTTATAAAACCGAACTATTACAGTATGTCCTTGTTACGGTTTGCATCTGAAATGTCCCCCAAAAGCCTCCTGTCATCAGTTATAGTGGGATATCTGGAACCATGTGCTGTCAGGAGGTGGAGTCTGGTGGGAATGGACGGAGCAGGAGCTTGACCTAGTAAGGGTGGGTTACTGGGACCAGAGCTGGAAGAGTTGCTCTGCCCTTCCTCCTCCACTTGGCTATCTGCCATATCGTGAGCAATTGTCCTGTACCTCTGCCATGTGTTTCCATTATTGCTGGCCACCCGTAAATGGCCTGTGGCCCTCAGACTTTGAGCTAAAGTCCTTAAGTTGTGGATTCAGGTATCTTGTTCCAGGAATGAAAAGTAACTGTGACAGTCCTCATTGACCTTATTCACTGAATCTGGGACCATGCAACTTCTGGCTGTTCCCAAAGCCAGAATGACCATGAGAAGTAAACGTTTTGAGTTGATACACATCATTGATGCAGCCATGGAAATATGCAAAAGAAGTCTTTGAAACAACTTCAGGAAATATTAAGAATGGGTTGTGTGTGTTCTGAGGGCAACTAATGGCAATGTACCTTCTACCATATTTTAAACATCTACTCTTGTCACACTATTGGTCACCAGTGATCTGTTCATGTTGCCATTGATGTATTTCATAGTTTCTTAACATTGACTTCTCATTTCCTTGCAGTTTTTCTGCCCTGTAGGTAAGTAATTTTTTAATGCTCCTGAGAAATGTAAGAATTATTTGATAGGAAATTTCAACCAGAAGTGAAGACATAATGCACTGATGTTATCTGGCCCGCCTTGGCATTGGCTTGTTGGTTATGTTACCTTGTGCTGCTCTTTGTTCAGACCTTCAGTATAAAACTTTTTTTTTTCAAAGCAAAAACTCTCCATAGTTGCCCTAAAAAGTATGTGAAGTCTATTCAAGAGGTCGTAGGACAGGTATGTAAGGTCTTCACTGTATCTGTAGCTTTCACTTTTGTCTGTAAAATGATATAATTAATTATAAGGTAATCTGAATACAGAATTTCTTTGAATGTTTATAACTTTACCTCAGTTTTTCAGTTTCTCTCATACCTAATTTAATAGATTTTAGAAAATAACTATGCCTCCTAGACATGGGCATCAGTCAATATATGCTAGCTGCACAGTAGCTAGAATTTGGTTAAGGCAATCACTAATGAGTCTGTATTTCAACGTCACTATCTCTTTTCCTTTCTCTAACAGAAAGGAATAAGGCACAACAGAACGAAGATTTACCTGAGCTGGAAATATAAACAAGAAATGAGGTTCTGGCATTAATAGGCAAAGGTTCAAAGTGTTAACTGTGTTTGGTGCTGGGAATAGACTCGACAGATTCTTAGTGCAGTCCTGTGGAGGAATGGAGACATGTGTGACTTGATACTTGGCCTCTTGTTTCAAGACCCTTGAGGCCATTTTGCAGTCTAAACCCCATTCTGTCTATACTGCTGAACTTTCTAAATGATGAAAGTCACCCAGAGGTTTCCTGATCTGGTTTTGGTTTTGAGGCAGAATCTTATTACGCTGTCCAAGCTGGGCTTGAACTTGTGATCTACCTGCCTCAGCCTCCCGCAGTGCTGGGATTACAGGCTTACCACACCAACATTTTTTTGAAACATGTGAATAAGTGGTAAAAATGCACACATTGGGTTTTGAGCCCAGAGTAGCTATTAAAACAGACCTCCCCGTAGGGGGAATAGAGTATGTAAGTCCTCCTACTTATTGCAAAGCATTCATGCAGCACCAAATTTGTGGCAGACATCCTTGTTAGATCCTAATGTTTAAAGCTAAAAACATGATTCTGCACTACCATAATCAGTGTTAAAAAAAAAAAAAAAAGGCAGAGTAGTGTTACGTTTCTTGGTCTTGGTAGTCTGGGTTACTAAGGGAAATGGGACTTGACCACTAGTTCCTGACTACTGTTTTCATACTTACATCCTTGGTTTCAAAGAACACAAAAGAATTAGACATACAGCCTCCCCCCAAGTAAAAGACCCAATCAAAAAATAGGTTCTTCCCAAAAGAAGTACAAATAGCCAGTATGTATAAGAAAAAAACAAAAAGTTTGACAGCTTCAGCTATTAGAAATGCAAATGAAAATACTGAGATTCCATAATCTTATTCCAGTAAGAAGAGCTATTATCAGGAACTCAGAAAACAACTGCTGGCAAGTATGTGGGGAAAAACAGAACCCTTCTGTATTGTTGGTGGGACTGTAAGCTAGTACACCCACTGTGGGAATTAGTGTGGAGATTCCTTGACAGGAAACAGAAATTTTGTTTGACCCAGCTATTCCTTTACTGGAAAAGAAGTTACTCCATGAATCTGGAAAAAAAAATCAATCTCTTTGTTTCCATTTTTCCAGCTCTACAATAGAGAGGATCCTATCTTCGTATGTGATTTAATGATTTTAAAAGTACATGCTGGCTGGGCTTGAGGTATAGCTCAGTGATAAAGCTCATGGATGTGTAAGTCTCTAGGCTCAATCCACACCACAAAAATAAAGTACATGTGTGTGCCTGTGCCCACAGACATACATGAATGGTGTTGAGTAGGCTAAAGTAAGATGACTACTTAATTGCCTTGTTAAATACACATAGCTTTATCTAACATCTTTAGAAATCTAGAATTCTCTAAAGTAACCTATAAATATGAGGTTTACAACAGTGTTTCTTTTATCCACTTGAAATTACCCTTTAGAAATGTAAAAGAAGTTCCACACTGGTGTGAGAGTAGTAGACATAGGCCTTCTATCCACTTCTATGTAATTATTGAAGTTCAGCTTCAAAACAGTGGTTCTCCAGAGGGAGATCTGTGTCCAAAACAAAGTTGCCCTTGTCCTTTCCAGTTCTATGCTTTTAGCTCCATTCTCATCCTAAAGTGCTAGGATCTGCCCAGATCCAACTTCGGCACGCTCCCTGCCTTCGTACCACATGTGCATCTTTGATGGTGGTTCTTGGCTGCCTCTCCATCTTGGTTAAGGGTAGTGTGCCATCCCTCAGTTACAAGCAGTGGTGATTCATTTGTTCAGCAACTACCATATTTATCTTACATCAGGTTCCACAGAAAACAATACAAGAGATGCAGCCTGCCTTTTGCATGAAGACTTATGGGGAAATAAAAATAAGACTGGAGCCAGGTGTAGCACACACCTCGAATCCCAGCACTATGGGAGGCTGTGGCAGGAAGATCGCAAGTTCAAACCCAGCCTAGAAAGAAAGAAAGAAAGAAAGAGAAAGAAAGAAAGAAAGGAAGAAAAGGTAAGAAGCTGGGAAGGTAGATCAGTTCAAAGGCTGTAATTGCTCTAGTTTTGATCCCCAGAATCACACACCCAGCTAGGCAGAATTGCCATGAGGTGAAGATGTCACCAAAGCTTCAGGCTCAGGATGCCCCCTTGGCATTGTCTGGCTTTGAGAGGAGGAGGCCAGGCTTGCTCAGACATCCAGTTATTGACCCCAGATGAGGGAGGATCTATACCTCTCTGGGAAATTCATGGGAAAAAATTACTCAGTATGACAGCTCCCTGGAAGTGATGTACACTCCTGACCTGAGGAGGTGTTATGCAGGACCACGTAGGGTAGTGCGCTGTAAGCTCTCTGGCAAGGGGTACTAGGGGATCCTGCCCTATCATGTAGATTTGTTCAGTACAATTTACAAAGAGAATACCTGCCAATTCTAGTTATCATGTGATTGGGTGGTCTCTTGTTTCCCTTCTAAGCCCTGGACTAACCATGCAAGACATTTCCTGTTGCCCATGAGGTTGTCTATAGTCTTGCCTAGGGTTCTTTCTCTTTCTACGTAAGTAGCTTTTATGCTGATTTGATACCCTAAACCAGACATGTCCAACCTGCAGCTTCCTTTGATTTTGTTTTGTTGTTTTTGCCCTTGATTTAATTATTTTTTTTCTTATCTATATATATTTTTGAGACAGGGTCTTGCTCTGTAGTCCAGGTAGGTCCTGAACTCACTACGTACCCTAGAGTGTCCAAGAGCTCATAGCAATCCTCATGCCTCAGCCTCCTGAGTGCTGGGATTACAGGCAAGTTCCAACACACCCAGGGCCTTGTGCTTGCGTGGCAGGTGCTCTAACCACTGAGGTGTACCCCAGCCCTGCCCTTGAGTTTTTTAATATTATAGTGGAAAAAACTATGAAAGTGCAGTTTGAATACTTATATAGAGTTACTATACTATATAAATAAATTATATAAATAAAATCAGGTTAGACCATTAAATAACAAACATTGGTTTTATAATCAGCACTTGCCCTGAATCTCTCATAAGCTTAAGATACTGCATCTTGTATCCCCCCACCCCGACTTCACCATCAGTAAGTTTTGACAATGGTGCTGTTACAGGTTACCAAGGGCTATTAAAGTTCCACTTCCATTGTGTGTAAGTACCACAGTTTGTGTATCCACTGGTCTGTTGATGGGTATTTTGGTGACTTCCATATTCTAGCCACGACTGTCTCACGGAACTTTAGACGAAAGACAAAGCGAAAGAGGGGGACAGGGTGGGGGTGGAGGGAGGGAAGGGAAGGTAGGGGGAGGGACAAAAGGAGAGCGGGAAAGCCCTTGTCACCTTGACATGATACGTATGTGCACAAAATGCTCAACTCCATTGTAAACCTTAAACTCTGCACTTGTACATATCAATAAAATGGGGGGGGGGGGGCGAAGTCCCACTTCCTAACAGCAATAGGATGTTTGACAGGAATCTCAGTGCCAAACACTCCTCTTCCAATATGCTTCTTTATTAAATTTTAAGATAGTCTCACTATGTGGCCCAGGCTGGCCTTCAACTCTCAATCTTCCTGCCTCAGCCTCTCAAGTACTGGGACTATAGAACACAGGTTCACGCCTCTTCAAACCCCTGGGTTCCCCCTGAGTTGGGCCAAGTTCCTTGTGAAACAGTTAAATGAAGATTTAGTACAGCAAGTTCATGGGGAAAGGAGAATAACCTGGATGGAAATGGGCGGAGGGAAGAGTTGGGCAGACACAGTACTAAGCCTCAGATGGGCCAGCGGCAGCTGGGAGCCAGTCAAGATCTTCAGGGTCATTCTGGTTTGAGGCAAGAAGGCCGAGCTCTCCTCTGCCACCGCATGCCCGACCGCTCACAGGAGCCACTCCAACAAGCCGGGCATCGTCTGAGATGTTAAAACGGATACCCGAGTGAGAGCAGCAGGCAAGACCCGTGCATTCTCCTCTATTCTAAATGAACTAGTCAGGGAAGGCGTCACTGAGCAGAGGACGCTGGGCTGACTGGGGAGGGAAGGAACGCACTCTGCAGACACCCGGGGAGAGTACTCCAGGCAGGCAGTGAGGACAGCGAAAGCCAAATCCCACCTGAGGAGGGAGTGTCCCTCCCTGGTCAGAGAGCAGAGTGAGAAACAGGAGGCATAATGGTGGGGAGCGGAGAACCGGGGGAGGGGAGAGATTGCATCTGGCCTCCAAGTCCGTGGGGGGATTTTGAGTTTTACTGTGAATGAAATGGAAAGTCAAGTTTGAAACAGAGAAGGAATGCAACACGACATACTCCTAAGAACTTGATCCGGGCCTGAAGGAATAGCATAGTGGTTACAGCGCTTGTCCAGGAAGCACACGGCTCTGAGTTCGATTCCCCAGCACCACATAAAGGAGGTGTGGTGGCATAGGCCTATAATGCCAGCCGTTGGGAGACTATGGCAGGAGGACTGCTCTGAGTTCAAAGCCAGCATGGGCCACAAAATGAGTTCAGAACCAGCCTGGACTGCAGGAAAAGACTGCTTCCCAAAAAGAGAGAGAGAGAGAAAGAGAGAGAGAGAGAGAGAGAGTTTGGTCTGGCTGAGAAGGAAGAAAGCAGAGGAACCAAACAGGTTCTTTTACAATGACCCAGGTCAATGATGGCATGCTGGTCAGGGTAGTAACAGCGGACACGTGGGAACAGGCTGGATTGTTGCGTGATTTTAAGGGGCGAGCCAAAATCCGCTTGCTGGTGGACTGACTGTGGCAGTAGGAGCGGGATGGGGGAGACAGTTCACAGCAGCTCGGGCTTTAAATGTTGAGTTTAAAGTTTATTATTAGTTAAACGAAGATGTCAAATAAGCAGGTGATGGTTAGTCTGGAGGCCCAGGGTGAGACCGGGCTGCAGAGATGGAGGAGCGCACGTCATGGCGGACTGGGGAACCTGGACCAGGCCAGCAGGGAAGCGAGCGCCAAGCGGAAGGGGCTCAAGGACAGGCCTGGGCACGCTCTTATTATTAGTGTGGGAAAGTGAGACCCAAAGAGCAGCAGGGACTGAGTCACCAGAGAGACGGGGCGGGGGCGCGGGGCGTCCAGGGCGTCCGTGAGGAGAGGGTGTCAGGGTGTAAGAAACGGCTCGCAGAAGTTCACCTGCGCGAACAAAGGACGGCCGTGAGAGACATGGAGGCCGGAGAGGTGAGGCTTTAATTATCTCGTTGCAGAAAGAGGTGACCTCCCCACGTACAGGTGAAGAAAGCACGCAGAAAGTAGGGCGGGCCGGAATTTTAAATCCCTAAATCGCAAGTCCCTCCCCTGCCTTTTGCTATTGGCCCGATGCCCAATCGTCCCGATGACATCTAAGGTATTGGCTCAGAGTCAAGTCAGTCACCGTGGCATGACCTTCATCTCTCCTCGCCCCTTCCTCTTTGTCTAGTCGCCTGGTCAGGTAAAAGCGAACTCGGAAGGTCCTCCATCTTCAGAAGGGTGTCACTGCTACCGGTAGGTGGCGCTTACAGGGGGAAAGACGTCACTAACGCTGCTGGTCACTGAGAAGGTGTTTTGGAGTGAGTATGACAGAGAATGGAAGTGAAGAAATCAGATGCAATGAGTGCACATAGTTTTTTCCAGCAAAACTGGGGTCAAGTTCTAAAAGGAAAACAGAACTAGTCTCCGTCTCTCCCTCCTCCTTCCCCCCACTCCATCATACCCAGCTCATGTGCTGCTGGGGAATCAAACCCAGGGCTTTGTCCTTGTTAGGCAAGCACTCAACCGCTGCACCATTCCTCCAGGCACGAATCACTTTCGATGGTGATGAACTACATACAACAAACCCCTGAGGATTCCTATGTATAGCCAAGACAATGTTCTTCAAAGCCATTGAACCAAAACAGCAACATACATACACAAAACAGACCTTCGTTTTTGTATGATGCTGAGATTGAACCTAAGGCCTCACGTAATTTAAGCAAGTGCCCTACCACTGACCTAAATGCTCAGACTCAAGACAGGCCATTAAAAAAAAAATTAGGACAGTTGCTCATCCCTTCTGAAATTTGCATTCAATTATGATGATGTATTTATGCACAATGCAAAAATTTGTCTAAATTTCCTTATAGTTCAGAGACTGAAAATCATTACACGACTACAGAAAATGAGAACACAGTTCTGCTGATTGTTCTGATTCAACTTAAGAAACTTCTGGGCTCTGCTAGGTGCTTTACCCTGCCAAGGCCTGGCCATGAGCAGGAAAGAAGGTTCCAGTTTTGAGAACACATTTGAAAAATTGGCTTTGGGCTGACTAGGCCTACAGGCATTACAGCACAGGAGAAAAAAATCTATGTATATACATATTCTCATACACACATACTAATATTCATTCACAGGCTAGGTGAATATATTTGAACATGTATTTAAACATTTAAATAGGAGGGACAGGGTTAGGGATTTTTCACAACTACCTTCGGGAAAGATAGTATTCTTATTTTACATGTAAGAAAATCAAGGCTCATGAGGTTAAATTACTTGCCTGCATTGAGAGCCACGTGGTCAATTACTTTGACTTTAAAGCAGAAGCACCTGCCACATCGAGACTTGGTGGATCAGTGGTTCTGATTGCTGCATGAGAAATGTTTGTGAATTTACCTTTTAAAACATATTCAGGGGCTGGAGGAATGACAGAGCGGTTAAAGCACTTGCCTTCCAAGCTCAAGGTCCTGAGTTCGTTTCCCCAGCACCAAATAAAGCTGGACGTGGTGGCGCACACCTGTAATCCCAGCACTTGGGAGGCCGAGGCAGGCAGATTGTCCTGAGTCCAAGGCCACCCTGGGCTACACCAGTGAGTTTAGAACCAGCCTGGGCTACAGACCCTGTCTCAAATAAAATAAAATGTAATCAATACATGTAGCCAAGACATCATGTGTACCAGCACCTAGCTAGTGCTTTTCCTTTGCCCAAGTGCCAGAAAGTGTCACCTTCTCTAGACCTGCATCGGAGACCCAACTTCTCCCTACAGGTGGAAGTAATATTTCCCAGCGCCACGACAGCAGAGATAATTGGTGTCAGCTGCTCCCTTTTACCCCGTGCTCAGCTTCCTGAGAGACTGGCTCCAGGAGGATAAGAGGCTAACAGGGAGGAGGTGGACGTTGGGGGTGGAGTGGGTGGCCTTTCCCTCCATGAAGAGGCCACACAGCTGAGAAGTGGGTACAGCACTCAGGAGAGCATTTGTCAGCAAGACCATGAGTCGAAGTGCCAACGTGGTTAGACCCTAAGCTGGCCAAGATTAAAAGGTAAGGTAAGGCCCCTGGGCACCCTCATGCAAATGTGCCCTTCCAGCCAGGCCTCAGCCCGGGGCGCTGGGGCTTTGCCATTCTTGCCCTAGCAATTGCAAAGTCACCGCCATTGTGGAAGTGTGGCCCGTCGTGTAGGAATGGAGACGCTCTCCCTGACTGAGGCAGATCTGAGGGTCGCTTGGCTCTGCAGCTGAGAGCGTAGTGTTTGCAGCCAGAGGGTCCCCGGTCGGCGCCCCGGTTTTGTGCCTCTTTGAAAGGTCACCCAGTTTTTCTGCAGCTCGTCTTTCCCCGTTTGTTTCATGGGGATCATAACAAAGCGGTTACTGTGGTCACAAGCTAGGAGATGTATAAAGACATTGCGGGCTAGCCAGCAGTAGGTGAGGGGCCGCCAGATTTCAGGACCCGTGTGGAGCCTCTAAGGTCAGCACCGTATCTGGGGAAGCAGCTGGGCTCCAAGCCCCGGCTTTGCACGTTTCTCTTCCCTGTCATTTAGAGGTAAGGGCTCTGGCAAAGAGCCTTTGCCCGTGCTCTGCAGCCGAGCGAGGAAAGGGCCCCCCTGGCGGACAGCCCTACAGGGGAGCCCCAAGGCGCCAGGCCTGGAGAGAGCGGGGCGCCCTTCCCTGGGTCCCCAAGAGGACCCGGAGTAATGACAACCGCCCCGTGTCCTCACTAGCAGATCGGAATAACCGCGTGTTTATATACATGGCAAGTGAGAGTGTGAGGAAACACTTGCTCCTAGGTCGAAGGAGGGGAGGATGGGGCTGGGGCCTGGCCAGGAGGAAACCCCCGCGGCGGGGAAAGCCCTCCACGCGCCACTCTACTCAAGATCCAGCTGCGCCACTCCCCCGCCATCTGAAGCCCCTCTGTGGCCTTTGTGTTTAAGCTTCCCAGGTTTAGCGCATCGAAAAGGCCCGCGCGCTGAGGGCAGCCATGGCGCAGAGAAGCCCGGAAGACAAAGGCATTCACCTTCCCTACCCAGACCTGGTCTCCGAGGTGACCAGGCGCAGAGAGGCCATGGCCACCAGGTACCCAAAAGCTCTCTCCTGGCTGGTGGGTGGGTGGGTGGGGGGAGAGAAGGCCTGAGCCCCACCCACCGAGTGCCTGAAACTGCAGGAGGTGCTCGGTTATGGCTCTACCTAGCTGCATGGGGCCCGGGTGAGGCTCGCCGGTTAGAGTTCTTGCCTTGCAAACGCAGCCAGCCTGCAGCCTGGCGGGTCTCAGGGAGGAAACTGCTGTGACTCACGGTAGACAGGAAGAGTTTGGCATGTGGCTCTTCAAGGGGGACGACCTGTGTGTGACTGTTGTGTGGATGGGGGAGTGAACTCCACATGGGTAGCTCTTAGGTGGGATGTGGGGTCTCCTCAACCCTTTGCTGTCGTGATGATGGAAGTTATGATGTAGCCCCTTGTGATACAATGCGCACCTTGCAGACAAAATTTGAGGACAGCGTGGGCTCACCCTCGTTCCCTTCGAGGCCATAGGCTCCGCGTAGGCAGGCACTGTGCATGACTCCTTTGCCCATGTGCCCCTTGTCACTAGGCTGGTGGACAGGCAATGAGCCAGCCAGTGAGCCCTTAGAAAGAAGAGACCGTGGCGGCAAGATTGCTTGGCCCAAGGGAGGGGGCTGGCCTGAGGTTGGAGTTAGCTATCTGTGTGGCATATTTCACTTTTCAAAGGCCTCCGTTGCCCGATACGTTACCTGGACAGTAGGCTGGGCATGTGATGTACAGAAAGCTCAGGTGAACTTTAAAGAAAAAAGAAAAAAAATTTTGGTGTAAGCACATCTGTTCAATATTTGTGATATCCTAAAAATTAGCCATTATCTGGATTTAACTGTCAATCTAACTGGATCATATATATATTTGCTACAGTTGGCATGCCTCTAATGACCACCGTGGAGATGTCCTCTCATCTCTGGCCTAAAATTCCCCTGGTTACTTGTATTGTTAATGACTATTGGAATTGCAGTGAGTCAGAAGGTCACGTGTGGGTTCTCCCATTTTCTGATGGAAGAAGGAGGTTGAAAAGTTGGAAGAAGTCAGTGGGGGCTTCTAGTCTCATCTTTAGCAAACTCCAATATGTTGAAGTTTCCGTGGGTTGTTTAAATGAGATTTGCAGATTATATTATTTAATCTTGATGAGTGTAACTCTTGAAATAGGCAAATGGCCTATAATTTCTACCAAGAAACCTCAGGTTGAAAAAGTCTAATATTGCAAATGGGAATAAATAACAAAAATTGGCCGAGCTCAAGCTTGAGCTCTGTCAGGTACACTGGAAACTTCAAAATCTCAATAAGAGTTATGAAATACAGATTTTCACCCAATCATGGCCCTTGAGTTCAGTTTAATAGGACACATGTAAGAAACTAGTGAATTGATCAAAGTTCTGCATACTTTCTTAACATACATGTGGGTATGAATGCTGCTGATGGTGCATATTAGCTGACTGGCATCCCTAGTTTACATGAGGGTGACAATGTCTCTAGGAGGCTGTTGTGGTTAGGATCTGGAATTTCCCCCCAAAAGTCTCATGTATTTTAATGTTATGGGTTTTCTATGGAGCCATGTAATGTTGGTGGATTGGTGTCTGGTCTGGTCTGGAGGGGTGGACTGCAGTTATTGGGATTAGGGGCACGTGAGTTAAGACTGAAGGCATATGAGTTAAGACAAAAGGTGTGTAGTGGCCACACCTTTGATACCCGGATGCAGGAGAGACTAAGACTGGGACTTGGACTAGTCTCGATTAGTCTCTCTGCCTGTCTGTCTGTGATGTCTTGAGAAGCTGCCTCCACCTCTCTGCCATGTACTTCAACTGTTGCCAGCCATCCCTGAATGGACTGTGACCTTCGAGACTGTGAGCGAAAATAAACCTTTCCTTTTCTAAGTTTGTGGGTGTTGGGTATTGAGTCACAGCAATGAAAAAGTAACTGAGACAGAGCCTGTAGTGACTGTCCTCAATCATCCATTTGAGAAGGGGAGTTGCACAATGGAGCCTCCTATCACCGAACACCGTGACTACAGTCTCCTCACGTCCCCTCAGCAGCAGGAAGGGTTGGCTTTTGTTAGACACAGCACTGACTTTGTGGCAAGATCCAAACCTGACTTTGGGCCCTGGTTCTGCCTTCTCATGAATACATGCCTTGATGCATCATTATTTCTCTCAGCTTCCTCGACTGAAAGACTTGAGGCATACTGTGGAGTGTGGCTGAGAGTCTGTAGGCAATTAGTTTCTCATTTATAGCTAAATTTTAGACTCCACAGCATGGTCAGTGTTCAGGGAACAGTTAATTCTGAATCTATAACCACTTATTCTCCCGAAGAAAAAATTTGCCCAGCTTTGATCAGATGAAAGAAGGCTTGGTATATTTTAGTAGAAAGGGAGGAGACCCGTGCAGGCTGGGGGAGGACAAACCTTGGGTAGAGTGGAGATGGTAAGCACCTGAGGCTGGAGTGCTCATAGGAGTAGCAAGAACACAAATGAAACAGAGAGTCTGCCCAGTAAGAAATTTACAAAGATGGGCTGGTAGGGATGGAGGCAGCCAAGCAGCAGGGAGGACTTCTGGCTTTAACCCCAAGAGACCCTTCTGGGAATGGGGAGCACGGACCCCAGCCCCACTGGTCCCGTGCAACCAGTGAGGACAGTTGAGCTCACTCTGACAAGACCAAATTCAGAGTGCCAAAGAACAATCTCAGGCATCTCATTTTTGAGTGGAGGCATCTGGAAGGATGCCCTCTGAAATGTCAGGTGATCCTCTTTAGGCAGAGCACCTGAGGTATTTCTTTCATTCTACCTCTTTTTCCCCCAAATCCTAACTTTAGTTGAGTGATACGTAACAATGCCCTTCCTCCTAGAGAAGCAATGGTTACCAGGAAGAGCAGTGGAACTGGGGAAGTGGCGTCTGGTGTAGGTGTGGACAAAGTGCCTTCTTTCAGCAAGACTGACCTCATCGTACCTCCTGCTCCACCACCTTCTCCAGCTGAGAATTCTCCCGGCTCCAAATAAGTGCAACTTAAATTGCTCCGAGGTGGCCTCTCACGTGCAACTCTTGCTGGTGGTTTCCGTGATACTCTTGAACTTGTCTTGGAAGCCTGCCTTGAAAATCTTTGTTTTTCCTTCTGTCTCTTCTCCTGGAGCTCCTGTTGAACTTTGCTCATCTCCACTAATGCTCTTAGAGGAATTTGGGTTTTCAAGCCAACATTCTGAGATGCATATATTTCATCTTTATGTGCTAGAGCATTTGCAGTGGTAAGCTAGATTCAAATTTAAAAAAAAAAAAAATCAGGCCTTTCTGCTTATTACTAAGTCTAAATCAATTAAAAAAAAAAAAAAACCCTCCAGGCTTCTGAAACTTTAAAGAACTGGGATCCATGGGACCCTGAGGTGTTTGAATGGTGAAACGCAGCCTGAGACGTGACTGTTTTAGGGCCCTTCAACTGAGTTGTATTTCTCTTGCCTGTTCAGGATTGAGGCAGAGGAGCTTTGCGTCTATTGAGGGGGTGTGTTCAAAGTTTACTTTTAGGGTGATGAGGTGATTTTTTAACCAGAAAACTTCACTCTGAAAAGCAGTTAGTGTGGACTGATTTAGAGGGAGAAGTGAATCCCCCACTCAGGCCTCTCAGCAGACCCCAGTAGCACCTTCCAGGATGTCTAGGCTAGGGCTGAACGGCTTGAACGCATCAGTAGTGTGGTGCTATAGATGCATGTAGGAAAAAGTCCTCGTAGGCCATCTTTTTATGTCATTTCCTCCCTCTTGGAGTTACTGTGGGTGCTCTCTCTCCAGAACTGAACATACACAAGTGCTCCAGTCCCCAGATCACACAATTGTTGGTTGGTCTGTGCTGTTGATGTAGTTCCTTCCTCATGGGTCTCCGCAGCAGCATGGGACAGGAGAGAGCGTGCACTGATCATGCGCCTGAGTGCCAGTTGGGTAACGGCTATGCACGCTCCTCTTCCTCAGTCAGAAGAGAAAATGGACTTGTGCTGCCCAATAGGATAGCCACAAACCAGATGTAGCTACTTACACTTAAGTTCATTAAAATTAAGTAAGATAAGCGCAGCTCCTAAGTTGTTGTAGACTATCTCCTACATGAGCCAGACATGGTTCTAGGAATGTATCACTGACTGAATAATCAATCCTTGTCCCTGTGGAGTACACACCTAAAAACATGAAATATATTACAGACTGAGAAGTGATCAATATAATGGAAAAAGACATTTCAGAACAATGGAGCAGGATAAGGGAGATTAGAAGTAGCTTGGGAAGTGGCAGGTTGGTTGCAATTTTAAAAGACATCGGTGTAGACAGGTCTCTTTAGGAAGGTAACATGAGCGAAGGCTTGAATGTAGTCATGGAGTTAGATGTGTAGACACCCAGGACAGAGGGAAGACCAAGTGGCGGGAGTCCGAAGGCAAAATTGTGCCTCGTCCATCCAAGGGAGAGCAGAGGACAGCCGGGCTTTGCTGAAGGAGAAAACATCAGGACATTAGTAGGTGGTGAAACCACAGGGGTGGGTAAAGTCAGTAGATCCTGTGGGGCTTTGTGGACTTTGACTTCAAGTGAGATTGGAAGGCAAAGCTTTTCAGAAAAAGGCATATGCCAGCTTGCATTTTTATGGAGTTGTTCTGACATAAGGCCGTCTGCATGAAGGGAGTGGAACCAGTTCCAATGCAACTCTGACAATCCAGGAACAAGATGGTCATTTGGACCCATAGCAGATGGCATGATGAATGTGGTTAAATTCTGCATCTATGAAGATCGATTCCATGAAAGAGATATCTAGGAGGACTCCAAGATGTTTGGCTTGTGTTAGTGGAGGGATGCAATTTCAGGGGCAGTAACAGCAGCTTTGGTGTGTCTGGGGAGGGCAGGAAAGCCCGGAGAATTCAGTTCTTGCCAGTTTGGTAAGTCCAAGTAACATAAGCCAAGTGAACATATGAATCTTGAATTTAGAGGTAACGATTATGCTGGAGATATAAACTTGGGGCATCATCAGCATTTAAAACCCTAATATGAGATAAAATCGTCAGAGGAATGATTAAGAATGAGCCCCTAAATAAGCCCTGGAGTCCTTCAGCCTGAGAGGTACAGTTAGAAAGAGGAACCAGCAGAAGACACAAAGCATCAAAGATGCAGGAGGACCGGAAGGTTCTGGAAGCTAAGCAGAGCATGTCCTTCTCCTCCTCCCTGTTCTTCCTTAACCCTCTTCCATCCCAAAGCCAGATGCAGGGCTGGTAGGGAGAAAAGGCGCCACGGGCAAGTTTCTCAGAAGGGCTTGCCTCCTGTGTGTGCTCTAACACCGATTACCCAAAGGTGTCCCCTCACCTTCGGGTTTCCATTAGACCACCTGAAAAACAAAGGCGCTTAGTAGGCAGCATTCTGACTTCTAGTATAGAGTCTGTCCCTGAGATAGAACGGTAACAGCACATTGTTAGAGGCATGGCTATTTTTACACCTCAAATCACATGTTTAATGCGAACACAAGGTGCGCATCCCTAATTCTAAAAATATGAAACCTGAAGTGTTCCAAAATTTGAAACTTTTTGGGTGCTGATATGATACCATGAGTGGAAAGTTCCACATCTGACCTCATGTGACCTGTTAGGCACGATGTAACTACTCTAACAATGTTGTGTGAAGTTCCCTTCAGGCTATGTGCATATGATGCATAAGAAACATACTCCTTTTGTGTTTAGATTTGGGTTCCACCTCAAAGCTATTAAATTATGTATATGTAAATATTCCCAAAATTCTCCACCCACAATCAAAACACTTCTGGGTTTTCCCCAAGCATTTCAGATAAGTGATATTCAACCTACTTTAGAAAGTGACTATCTCTTAAGATACAGCCTTTAAGGAGATATCTAAGTTAAAATGAAGCCAATAGGGTGGGCCTTAATCCAACATGAACACTCTTCTTATAAAAAGAGGAGCGTGGGGCACACAGGGAGATGAACTGAAGTCACAGAAAGAAAAGCCTCCAAAGACCTTGGTCCTGGACTTCCAGGCTACAGTATTGTAAGAAAATAAATGTGTGTCATTGAAGCCACCTAGTCTTGGTATTTGTTACTGATACGCTGTCAGAGAGAGTTTGGGATCTCCTTTCCTTGCTACTGACTCGGGGAATGTGTAGCTCTTGTTAGGATCTACTGCCAATGAAAAAATCAAATTTGCTATCCCAAAACATAGTCTTTAGAACTCATGGTAAGGAGGATTGTCTCTTTAAAGCCCAGGTTGTGCTTTTTAAAAGGTGATTCCCTTAGAAGTCAAAAGGCTGAGTCCAGGTCCCATGAACAAAAAGTAACTGAGGAAATATCAGATGAAAGATAGATCCTCCCACCCCTGCAGGATGAGCCAAGTCTGCAGAAGCCAGCACTCTCAGGGCGAGAAGTCTTAGTTTCTGAAGAACTCTGGACAGATAGTTAGGGGCATATGAAAAATGAGAGGATGGTGCTTGCTTTCAGCAAAGCTTGTTCTTTAGGTAGCAAGCCTCCAGGAAAAGTGGCACAGCAACAGCAGAAGAGCAGAGGGGATCTTGGATTTCTTTTCTTTTCTTTCTTTTTTTTTAGTTTCAGAATTACTGCTGTTTTAATGTTAGATTGTAAGAGCACAGCATAAAATTATGCACCAAGGATTATCACAACTACATAAAAATATGCATGGAGAACAGAGGAAGAGGTTCCAGAATTCTACAGGATAGCTCATGGGTAGCAGAACAGCAAGTAATTAATATGTTTCTATTTTTCATCATTTTCCAATTTTTTTCTAGTGAACAGATATAACCTGCATAATGGGAAATTCTTCTCAAAATATCAATTACGCAAAACTAGTTTCTTATAACTATAGGAAGAGTTGCTCAAATTGGCCTCAAACTATGATCACTTTGCTGTACCGTATTTCATTTGTAACATGAAGTAGGTGGATCTTGTATTTCTATGGTGCATGGCAACTCCTGAAATGTCCCTGTATCCCTAAGCGTGGTGGGGGTGGGATATGCCACAGGGTAGAAAAAAAATCAACACCCCTGCCTGGTCCGGCCATGAGAATAATGGAGGATTCCAGACCCAGAATGGGCAGTGGCAACTGTCAGTAGCAAATGCTGGAATCCCACACTAATGACTAAAACCTGGTGTAAAAAAAAGTCTGGATATTTCCCCCTTATGTCAGAGAGCCCAGATCCTCACTGATCTCAAGCACAGATGTCACCCTGGGAGCTATGTGGAGTTGTGGGGTAGGGAGCTGTGGGGACCAAACTGACTGCTAACACCCAGGTGAAACGGAGTCCAAACCACGTCGACAAGATAAAATGATCTACCATTAGGTATGATGAAAGAAATTAAGGCTAGCTATTAAAAGATAATGCTACAGAAATCAGGGATAATGAGAGGTTAATTTTTAATGAGTATAGAGTTTCAGTTTTATAAAAGTCTGGAGATGGGTGGTGATGGCTGAACAATACAAATGCACTTAATACCACTGAACTAAAAAGTGATAAGATGGTAAACTTTGTTATGTGTATTTTACCACAATTTTAAAATTGAAAAAAAAAAATGCTACAAGATTCCTTGTCTGAGGGAGTGGCTCATGAGGGTAGTACCCAGGACAACAGGTAAGAAACGAAGGACGACAGGGTGAAGTCAGGCTGAGTTGGAGAGATTGTTCAGAAAGGGCCAAAAAATGCAGAGATGGAGGTGGGGAGAGGTGAATCCACGGGCTGCTTGGCCAAGACCTCGTGTGCACTTCACAGTCACACAACTGCATCTCTCAAAGGAATTATCGGATGCTCGGCATCTTAAGCAAAGATTCCCACAAAGTTCAAGGAAGAGAGTGCTGTGTAAGATCATTTTATTTCACCAGGCAAAGGGTTACATAAGGCCCCGTAATTTCTACCTGAAGCATCAGGAGCTCATTGGGCTAAATACATCTTACATAAATGTTCTTCTAGACATGCTGCTTTTTACTGTGACCTGTGATAGCCATGCAACTTGCGAGAGCAATCGCTTTCTAAAGATACTACAGTGCTTTGCAGCTCTTGCCCAAATTACCAGAAAACTTGCGCTATTTTGGATAAACATCCCTTTGAAAGCTGAAATTAATAAGAGTATGTTAGAACGTGGAATTGCCTAAACCTGCAGACATATACCCCTGCATGGTCGGGCAGTACCGTCCCTATTCTCCTGGATTAGTGAAGGTGTGGGAGGCAGAGAGAAGTTGCATGTTCCTGGCTGGCGGTCCCTTCTCACAGTCACCCCAGAGTCCTGCACATCCGAACTCCTCCTGCCTTTGCGGCAAGGCCCGACGGCTCCTCACACCCTGGAGAGCCGGATGTCATAGGTAACCATGTTGAAATTGTCCCAGGCAAAGAGCTTCCTCTCCAGGGGGTTGTAGTCGACCATGCTGCTATACTTGTAGTGGTTCTTGAATGGGATGGCCAGGGCCTTGCTGCTCCCTGTGCTTGTGTCATAAGCAAAGTTGACGGTCGCCTCAGCTGAGGAGTAGCTGCTGACCGTGTACAAGGTGCCACAGATGACAAAGGCGTTGGCGACCGACTGCTTACGGATGTTAGTCTCCCAGGTTCGTTCGAGCTCCAGATTCTCTGGGTTCAGCTGGGAGAGGACGATGGCGCCTTTGGCCTCCTCCGTGCTGTAGATGACCCAGAGGCCGGACTCATCCACAGCCAAGTCGATGTCCGTGTAGCCGCCCCAGGAATACGGGAACTGTCCGTGGTAGCCGGCTCCGGGGATTTCCTTCTCAGCTTTCACTGCCTCCGTGTTCAGTTCGTACCTGATCACAGTTCTGGACTTGGCTCCCTGGAAATAGAGGCTCCCCCCATACACCACGGCGCCTGTACTCTCCAGAGGCCGGGGCAGCACGTGGACCTTTGAAGGGTAGCCTTGCACGAACTCGCTGACCAGGTTGTACTCAAAAACCTGGCGGATATCTGTGCCAACTGTGTCAATTCTCCACGTGGTCTCCTGGGTATAGGGGTAGGTGGGCTTGGGGTCTCTCATCCACACGCCGTATTTGCCAGTGATTGTTTCTGCGGTCCTCAGAGTGATGGGATCTCCTACCCAGACTAGTTCCCCGCATCCTGATGGATTTAAAAAAAAAAAAAAGTCTGTGACCTTTCCAAATACAGTGACCATGGGGAAGCACAACAGGTAGAAATGAGGGCCCTGCGGACAGACTATCTGGGCTTAAATCTGGTCATTCACTGATGGGAACTCTTCAATAATGTGTTTAAGCTTTAGTTTTCTCACTTATAAAATGGAATAGTAAGCGAAAGTTGCTATTTTCTTTCAGCGATTAGCTAGCAGAGACGTAAATTTTAGATGTAATTAGCCATGTTAAGTACTTGTTATAGAGGAAATACACTGTTAATATTACTTGTGATATGGGGACTTGAAAGAGAGCACAGTGGTCAAAGTGCTCGCCTAGCAAGCATAAGGCCCCGGGTTCAATTCCCCAGTGCTGTATTTGCTGTCAGGGTGGTGCATGCACATAATCCCAGCACTTGGGAGGCTGAGGCAGGAGGATTGCCATAATGTTGAGGCCAGCTGGACTACATAGTGAGTTCAGGACTGACCTGAACTATAGAGTGAGATCCTGCCTCAAAAAAAAAAAATATTGTGACATGAACTGAACTTTCACTCAGTAATAGTTGTAAGGTTGAAGTCTGCATAGAAAGCACCATTTGTAAGTTCTACTTAGGCCTGGAAGGACTTGTGGGTGTTCACTACCTTACTATCTGTGACTTGCAGGTCTGATTTATTCTGTTATTTTGTTATTTTTTGAGTCGGTCTTGCTCTGTAATCTCGGCTTGTCCTGAACTCACTGTGTAGTTCAGCCTGGCCTCAAACTCACAGCAATCCTCCTGCCTCAGGCTTCTGAGTGCTGGTGTTGTAGGCAGGCACATACCACCATGCCTGGCTAATTTTCATGTGTGTTGGACTCATGGCAATTCTCATGCTGCAGCCTCCCAAATCCTGGGATTAAAGGCATGTACCACCATGTCCAACCCAGGGCTTAAACTACTAAGCTACTACCAGCCCTATTTTGTTATTTTAAAAGAGAAAAGTCAACTCTTTATAAGAATAATCTTTATATAACAAAGTGTTGCAAGCCATAAATTAAAGGCCATATAGTTTATGCATCAATTTAATATAGTAAACCTAAACATAATTTTAAAAGATTTAGATATAGCAGAATCAAAACAAATCTCTGTTTTAAGGAGCACTTTCAATTTCCTCATAGACGTTAGACACAACTTGCTGCTTATATTTCAGGAAAATCATACTTTAAAATATTTCGTAACTCCCAACCCCTTATACACACGTCAAGGCTAGCAGACATTGTCAATAGCATGGATGAAATTTCTGGACATGGCAGTCTTCTTTCAGGGGAGTCATTGGAGAGAGGCAAACGTGTACTCTGTCTAGATGGCCACAGTTCAGTAAAAACACTGTGAGAAACAGACTGTGCTGAGATGGTGCACAGTGCACACCTGGCCTGGTACAGGTATGAAGGAGTTATGACAAACTCTGATTTTCCAAGGGTTGTCAATTCAGTGCACCAATAAGTGGGTCAAGTAGACACACCTCTCATATTCTCCTGGTGTACACAGCCAGCCTTCCAAATACGGGGGAAAGAATGTAGAGCTTTCCTGGGGGAAAGCTGACTTCTGCAGGCCTGCCCTGGCAAGGACGCGGAGAGGGGGTTCTGTACCTCGCCTCTCCCCATCTCTGCTTCTGTGAAAATTCCTTCCCCCCACCATGATGGGCGTCTATCCTAACTCTGAACACAGAAGTAGGCACAGACAAAAAGACCATGTGGGCTCTAAAGGGAAGAAGTATCACTTCATACCACTGTCTCCCTCTTCACTCCGGGGACGGCCAGACGGACTCTCCTTTAGGATCCGGGAAGCGGGAACCTCAGTTAACTCTGACTTCAGTTCCTGGAAGGCCAAAGTGTCCAAACTCCACTGAGAAACTGTATTGAGAGAAACAAAATTACACAATGAAAAAGTTGGCTCTGTGGAGAATAGCAGTCTAAGAGGTTCCCAAAAATAGGACATTGGAGATTTGGTTAGGATAAGGCTAAGGTAGTGTGCAAGGATGGGCATGGGAAGAGAACAGTATGACTGAGCAGTGTTGATCGTCAGTGGAGCCGGGCTACAGCTGTGTGAGGTTTCATTCTTTTCTGAGTTCATGACTCTCAGAAATTCCATAATTAAAGAGCTCACAGATAAATTGGATAGCAATGAGCCCAGCATTATCAAAATAGAAGACTTCACAAGTTAAAATAATATCCACTGGATGGTCTGGTTAATGAGTAGGTAAGATGGGTCTTCAGAAATATTAAGAAAATCTTTAGCAACTTCTTGGATGTCTGAATTTCAACAATTAAAGATTCATTGTGAGGGGGCTAGAGGAATGATACTGTGGTTAAAGTGCTTACCTAGCAAGCGCAAGGCCCTGAATTTGATTATCCAACACCATGTAAGCCAGGCATGATGGGGCATGCCTATAATCCCAGAATCTGGGAAGATGAGGCAGAAGGATTGCCAAGTCAAAGGCTAGCCTGGACTACATAGTGAGTTCAGGACCAGCCTGGACTACAGAACAAGTTCCTCTCTCAGAAAAAAATTCCATTGTGTGACATCATCTGCATGCAAATATCTTATAAGGAGTAACATCAAGTTTTTAAAATAATTTTTTTATTTTGCATGGACAGATTGCAATTGCTTATATTGATGGGTTGTAGTGTGACATTTTAATCCATGCATACTCTGTGTAATGATCAGATCAGGCAATTAGTACAGCTGTCACCTTAGACATCTATTATTTCCTTGTGTCAAGAACATTCAAAATCCTATCTAGTTATTTTGAAATACATGATTGTTAGTAACTTATTAATATGGAAATATTCTGTCAGATTCATTTTTGAGGTCAGTGTCATATAAGAGAGTTTGTGCATGGCTCCTACATGAACTTTGAGGGAGGTCTGAGCCACAGAAAAAGGAAGAGGTGTGGTGGCGCTGGTTAGACATTAAATCATCACAGTGGGCCATGCATCGTGACTATTGCTTAGGATTCCTATAGCTGTTCTTCAGTCCTGTTTCACAGGGACCTGGATTGATTGTTTGAATGTAGGCTTGATTATTTAGGTGCACTGAGGCAACACATCAGGAGGCAGTTGCCATTGGAGAGAGCTTAAGGTTGGAGTTATAGCTCAGAGGCAGGATGCTTGTCTAGCATGCATGTCACCCTGAGCTCAAGGGCACCCACTCGCTCCGTACCCTAACACATACACACACATACATACAGAACAGAGTTTGCAATAAAATAATGAAGACAGCAGGGTGTGGGGCACATAGGATTTTTAGGATAATGAAACAATTCTGCCTGATACTATAATGGTCAATACGTGTAAAGTGTTTGTCTGTGCCCTGTCAGTGGCTCGGACCCCTTGCTGTTAGGACCTGCCAACTGCCTTGGCTCCTCAGCCTCCATCCAGCAGAGGCCACTCAGCATGGTAGACCCTTGCCAAGGCCATTTCTCAAAGTCAGGTCAGTGAGCAAGTTCTTGGAGTTGGGTCATTTTCCACTATTTGTACCTATTCTTGGACCATTACAGATGGCTCCTCGGGACAAAGCTCTTTGTTTCCACTAAGTCAGCACACAGGAGCTGGGTTCAGACCCTGGACAGTGGGACCTGTGCGAAAGGCCTAGAGCCTCTGCTCCCTGCCAATAGCTGTGGACCCCAGAAACCATGTGAGGACTTCCTGCACCTGGTCCTTCCTCTGTGCTTCTGGCATGAACTATTTTATTCTGGAAGTGTAGTAGGAGAGTTATTTAATTTGGTAACTTGGAAAAAGATATACATTAAGAAAAGTAGGGTATATACTTGCAAGCAGGTGAAGAGAGATGGAAGAGAAATTTCTTCTTTAACCATAGAATAAAGTGAAAAGAAATAAGAGAAGTAGGTATTTTCACAGGTGAATTCCGTGAGGATAAAGTGCTAACAAATACTAAAAAGCAACTGTGTGTGTGTGTGTGTGTGTGTGTGTGCATGTGTGTACGCACATGCATACACATGTTTTTGTAAAGGGATGATTCACAGACATGAATTATTCCTTCCATAGTCAAAACATTATTTTCATGTAGATTTTCGTGTTGTGGTACCTTCAAAGTTTCAAAAGATACAGTAAGTCTCCAGGAGTGCATTCGGTACCTAACAAACTACAGTTATTGTCACCACTTGCTGAGTGCCTACTATGAGCCTGGTGCTGTGCTTAGTGCTGCTAAATCATTACCCCTATTTTAGAGTTGACAGTGAATACCGGGTCCTGAAATTGAATGCTTTTATCCTCATTTATATATGTAGAAGGCAAGGTTCACAGGTATTAAGTGACTAGCCCAAGGCCCATAGGTTATTGGTCAGATTGTTGTTGCTATGCTGTGCAGAAGAGGAAGGGCTGATTATGGCTCACAGTTTCAGAGGTCTCAGTTCACAGCTGACTGGATCCATTGTCGCTGTACTTGTGATGAAGCGATCTGTCATGGGAGAAGGGCACACCCACGCTGCATACTGCTACTTGCCTTCCCACCTATAGTGGGCAGTGGCCGGTAGCAGCTGCGGACCTGCTCAGGCCTTGGCAAACCAGCTCTCACCTCTGCTCTCTGAAAGACTGCCACCTTCCCCATTGAGGTCTGAACCACTCCCAAGTTTATCTTCCCATTAGTCTTACCCTTGACCTTAGGGTTCCCTATGGGGTTTATAGTTTCTGTTTCATTATTGGTAGTCTTCATGAGAAACTTCCTTGGCTTAATCTACTGTGGTTTTCACCTCTGCCCTGGACCCCCACTGCTCCTGGAGGCTTTTTGTCACCTGCACAGCACTTTAGGGAGTGACCCAGTCCTAGGCCTGAGCTCAAACCGTAGCAGATTTCCCAATAAGCACAGCTCTTGGCTGCACCCCTGAGTCTCATCATCCCATGAGCTCTCCCATTCCTGCTGCCTGAGTTCCCACCTGGCCCCACCATGGCCACCGAGACTCAGAGTAGGAAGCCCTCTGCTCGAGGTCTTTCCCTCTTTCCTTGCCCTTTGCAGAAACCACACCCCGCTCACATTCCTTGTGGCAAACAGGGACCACAGTAAAGCATAATGTCAGTGGATGGCTTCCAGAGTGACCACAAGGTCAGTTCCCAGCTGGCAGGTGAGCTGGTTGGATGAACAGCCTACTGGCTGCTTCTTGGTCATGTCAGCCAGGAGCATCTGGCAGTCTTCAGAGTCCTAGAGCAGAGCCATCTGGCGTGAGGACTAAAGACCAGAAAGCATCCTAGTTGGAGGCAGGAGTTGTAGGTTCCTAGCTCAGTCTTACCCTGTCTCACCGTGTGACTCAGAGCAAATGGTTCAGCTCCTCTGAGCCCCATGATTCTGAGCTGCACAAATATATCAGGTGGTTTTGATGATTATTTAAGAAACTATATGTGAAGTGGTCTCAATAAAGATGTGGCAACACTTAAGTTTCACTGGAAATCACACGTTTTATTCTGAATGTGGAATAAAAAACATTATGAAAGTATTAACAATGGTATAACATCAGACAATAAGACTTTTTAGGATTTTTGTTTGAGAATTTTGGTAGGCTTTGTTTTGTTTTTGTTTTTATGGTACTGAAGGTTGAACCCAGGAAGTGCTGTGCTGCACCTCTAGCACTTTAACTTTTTATGTTTGGAGACAGGGTCTGGCTAATTTGCATGGGCTGTTCTCGAACTTACAACCCCCTGCCCTACCCCCCCCCCCCCCAGTAGCTTGTAGCCTCTCATGATTATGCCTGGCTTTGTTTTATATTAAAACTCAATCCTTTAATGGTTTAAATAGGTTCGTGTCTATTACAAAATTTTGAAAGTTTTCTAAATGCTTTGCCCTAACCTTTGCCAGACTCATATTCTAGGTCTAGGGAACTTGACCTAGAAACTGAATTTATTGACTCATTTGTGTGCATATGCAAATGACATTATAATAGTTTTTGTAAGTAGTTCCTGTCACATATTGGAAAGTTCTGTCAGTATTATTTAAATGAAAAGAATGAAGGGGGAAAAAAAAAGAGTGCCAACACGCTCACAGGCTGTCACAATGGTTAGGTCACAGGAAGTGAACACCGGCTCATACTATTTTCTTGGATGTTGTTGCAACAAGTACTTTCTCCAGAATCAATGCATGTTGTTGAAATGCTGTGACTATTTTGATGTTTTGGCTATTGAATGACATTATAAAGCAATCACCAACTCAAGAGGAGCGTTTGTGGCTTAAGCCCTGGGCCGCCACTCTGCCAGGCACTGCCCTGGGGGCTCCTCAAATTACCTATAATCTGAAGGACAACCCAAGGAGTTGAGGAGTCATTGTCCCATCAGTCCTGTGGGTGAGGAAAGGGAATCTGTAACCCTCGTGTTAGCCACCTCTGGTCACCTTCATCCTGCCCACCTTCTCACCACGTTGAGGTGGCAACCTGCCCCTCACTGGAGTCCCATGCTGGGACATTGTCTCAAATGCCTTCCCGGCTTTTCCCTGACTATGTAGAAAGTTTGCAAGGAGAAATGGGAGTGGGGGAAGGGGAAATAAAAATGATTAAGATTTGATGAGTGTCGGCTCCAGTTCCCCAAGTTGACTGTAGTTTTTATGTGTCTATAAAAATAATACCTATAGGAAAAAAGGGAGGACTTCCAGAACTGCCTCAGAAGGCCATCAGAACAATGGGGTAAGTGTGATCAAAGTAAGGAAGACTGTACACACACACACACACACACACACACACACACACACACACACTCACTTTTTTTTTTTTTAGAGACAGGGTCTCACCCTGCAGCTCAGGCTGGTCCTGAACTCATAAAGTCCAGGCTAGCCTTTGGAATCACGGTCATCTTCCTGTCTCAGCCTTCCAAATGCTAGGATTATAGGATTGCACCACCATGCCTGGCTTATGCAGTGCTGGGGAATCAAATTCAGGGGTCTTGCACTTGCCAGACAAGTGCTTTATCTGCTGTGCCATTCCACCAACCCCAAGGAGGAATATTTTGAAGGGAATCAATGACAATGTGCCTTTTACTATGTATTTTTTTAATATAAGGAAGGCTATAAGAACCAGCTGGTGCCTGCACCCATGATCATAGACCAGAAATATATTCCAAGGGAGAGTTCTTATCAGAACTGTGGGTGAAGGCTCTCCTCCTGTGTCACATTCTACACACCCTTCTCAAGGTCGTGGGTGGCACTAAACTTCTTCGGCACCACTCACTGTGGTGATCAGTTGAAGATCCTCTCTTTTTAAAGAGACAGAGAGAGAGGGGGAGAGAGAGAGAGAGAGAAAGAGTGCGCAAGAGCAAGCCTCACCCTGTAGTTGAGGCTGGTCCTGAACTCACTATGTAGCCCAGGCTGGCCTCAAGCTCTGACAATCCCCTTGCCTCAGCCTCCTTGGTGCTGGGATTGCAGGTGTGTGCTACCACATCTGGGTAAAGTCCTCCATTTCTTATTCCATGCCTGAATTTTATTGCTCCTTGTCCCCTTCTTCTCTTCCTAGGGGTCATGGCACATATAAACTATCTCTCACGGCTCTCATCCTAGGCTTGGTTCTCTGCAGAACCAATCTAAAGTAGCAGCTGAACAAAGGAGAAAGTGGGGTTTCTCTTGGCATAGTAATAACCAGCTGTAACTGGTCTTTTGGTTAAACTGGATTTTTGTCCTGCTACTTTAGGCTTGCTTTCATCTATATAGGAAAAAGTTGTCTGTGATAAGCTAGGGGTCCTCAGGGTCACTAATTCTCAGGGGCAGAGGGCAGAATTCTAATCTCTCTTCTGCCCTTAGTTGGTTGGGTGGCCCTTGTCTAGCAGAGTAACCCCCGGGCCTCAGTTTCCATATTTTGATCATGAGTTGGTATCACTGAACACTTGCCTGTCTCTTTCCAGTTCCACATTCTTGTACTAATGTAACTTCATGCATGAACAAAATCTACTAGAAAAGAACTTCCAAATTTGGAGTTCATTAGAATGGGATGTTGCCCTATTTCAAAAGTAGAGCAGTTGGAAAGAATACAAGGAAATATAAAATTAGAGAACATAACTAGTAAATCCCCAGACTTGCTAAATGCACACAAGACAATAAAAAAGCCTCTATTTTCACGTATACACACTCCATATGCCCCCACACAACAGGGTTTCCCCAGAGGGTCGGCCCCTGCATCTGGCAGTCTGAAACAGTGGCTCTGGCTCATCTTATTTGTGGTAGTAACCTTTCTTCACTTGGCTTCAACTCTCACTGAACTGATTCGTTGCACTTTCCCTAATTGCCAAGCTTAGAATGGGATCTCTTCCAATTCTAGCAATGTTGAATTTTGTAAAACAAAACAAAACGAAACAACCTTTTTGCATCTTTCAGTGATTTCATGCAAACCCCACAAGAATTATTTCAGAAGAATTTTTCTTTGTCGTATTATAAGAAATGAAGGTGCATAGACAACTTGCCTCAGACCGCACCCAGGTATTTCCCCTTGGGGATCCTAGCCTCACACCTGTGCAGATCTTCCCTGTGTGCCAAAAGGTTTTCCTTATTTCCTTCCTTCCTTCTTTCCTTCCCTCCTTCCTTCCTTCCTGAACTAGGTGTCGAACCCAGGGCCTTGCACATGCGGGGCATTCCCTCTCTCTGAGCTACGCACACCTTTTACGCCCTTAAGCAGAAAGCTTTTTCAGAAAATAGTTTCCCATGTTATTCTGAAGATTTTCAAGCCTATAGAAAAGGTAAAGGAACGCTAAGCCCCCTCGCGGTGAGTGTGCCACTCACGTGGATTCTCCAATTGTTAATATTTTTGCTACACGTGTTTCGCCTTTCGTCATTTCCTCTTTGCTGAGCACATTTAAGGCACATGCAAAAACCCGGCCACTACAGCCCTGGATGCTGGGGTGCATCTCCTCACATGACAGGACATTCTCCCTCACGCCTACAACTCCGTGATCTTATCTCAGAATGGGACCATCCAGACAATCGCACGATGTCATGTGCTTTAACTTCCCCAGTGACCCCAGGTCTATCTCATAGCTTTTTCCCCCCAGTGCAGGTCCAATCAAGGTCTGCTCACTGTGCTGGGTGGTGACATCTGCGTGCACTTTGGCTGAATCTTTAAGCTCTTTCTCACATGTCTCTTTTTCTTTCATGATGTTTATATCATTGAAGAATCCAGACGATTATCACTCAGGGAAATTTGCTTACACATCTCCCTGTGAGAAAGCTTACTAACCTGTGAATATTTGAGAGTACAACTTTTATAAAAAGCAACACAAATACTGTCTCCCGGCTAAAGAGAAGGGTGTGCCCTTCCCTAACACACACAGACATCTTCGAGCAAGAGAGGGCCGACGTGGGCCGCTGGGTATCTGTTTTGAAAAAGCCACCTCCCAAAGTTGTCTGCTGGCTTACTCTCAGATTGAATGAAGAGTAGGAAAATTAAGGGGCCTAGCAAAAGAGTTACCACCTCTTTATTTTGCCCAGAAGAGATATTAGAAAGGAAGTAAAAACTGGCCACTTATAATCTCTTAATCGGTCACCTGCCATCTCATAAATTGAGGGCATGTGAGTGCCGAAAGGTAGAAATAACTATGGATCACGTACATCACACGGGGTCCTTGTGTTTCTCATTTTGCTAGGAATGGTGGAAACTATCGTGGACAGGACAAAATCTCAGAAGAATTAACCTAAACATGCTTTCCAGAGCTTAGCTGCTAGAAACAGGTGAAGGTGTTTGCTCTGCCCTCCTCCGTCCCCTGTCTTGTGCTAGATGTGGCATCTCTGGGAGGAAGAGGGCCCGGGGCCCTGCCACCTGCTGGCCTGGGCAGCCTCTTCACCTCCGTCTTACCTTCCCTGGCCCCAGGCAGCGTGTCCCGGGTGGGGGGACACTGGTGGAGCCTCAGCCTGGCCACCTCTTGGCTGCTGCTCTCCAGTCTCCTGGCCAGGTCCTCGTTGTCTTTGCCCAGCTGCCTCTTCTCTTGCTCCAGTGCTGCCTTGTCCTGGAGGACGTTGCTGTAGGCTACCTCCAGCTCCCTGGCTCGAGTCGCCAGCCGGTCCCGCTCCTTCCTCAGGCTCCCCAGCTCCCTCTGTGATCCGTCCTGGGTTTCCTGGGGCCCAGCAGCCTGGCCCAAGTTCAGCCGGTGGAGGAGGCTCTCCAGGGAGCTGAGCCGGGCTTTGATGGACTCCAGCTCTTCACGCTGGGTGCTGCTGTCCCTCTGTAGGTCCTGGATGGCCGGCATGGCCTGGGCCTGCTCGGGGCAGCTGGATTCATTGGGGCTGGCCACACTGAAGGTGTACTGGCATCGGCCACTCCGATCGTTGGCCTTCCGGAGCTGGGCTGTCCTGGCCCCTGTTCCCCACACCAGGCAGGCCAGCAACAGCAGCTGGACAGCTGGCATGTTGGGCCTGCAGCTGCAGCAACGTGCACAGAAGAGCCTCAGTGTGGGGCTGGGTGAGGTTTCCTCTGGAAAACTCTGCTGCACTTGGAGGTGTCTGGACGGGTGGCCCTGCTGGCTTGTGCCTGACCTCCAGAGAGACTTATGTATTCTGGGGAGCCAGCCCTGCATGGGGGAGTAAGAGGAGGTCACGTGAGGCTGGGTGGGGCTGTGCACAGGGGGGTGCCTTCACATTACCAGCAGGATTCTTAGAGAATAACCTTCCAGAAGTCTCACTTAGGTTTCTTTTTACATATACATATATGTCACACCCCATTCGGGTCCGTGAATCGTGTGTGCTAATACACCCCCGTTCAACAGGAATACTGTGTGCTGGCTTGAGCAAGGACATTTCTCGGTCTTATTTCCAGCCCCTCTGTAGCCTGCTTTGAGCCAGGCAGGGTACCACGACCCAGGGATACTCACATTCCCAAGATACAGTTCTGCTCCTGGAGCAGGGGCAAGACCACAGCCAGCCAGAGGGGAAGGGAAGCATATCCTGGACTTCAGGCATCCCACAGAAACAGGGAAAGCAAAATACGTCCTTTGTTCCCAGGCGTAAAACAAATGTGGGAATGTATTTGGGGAAATTTCCCAATTCTAGTCTTGTGTCTCAGGCACCAATGTCAATGCTGGCCTCCAGATGAGTTCATACCGTGTGTGTGTGCGTGTGTGTGTGTGTGTGTGTGTGTGTGTGTGTGTTATGTGCACACTTCACCATAACCTTACAGGTAAAATCTGTGGAATCCTCCTCAGAAGATGTTATTAAATACGAAAACATAGCATCGTAAAGGAAATAGGAAACATTAAATTATAATGATCAACATTTAAAATTTTGAACCATCTCTGTGCTTCTTTATTAATAAAAACATTAAAGTAAAATGTAGTAGTAGGTCTAATTTCAGAGTAGTTTTGAATGTAAACAGTATTTCATATCATCTGCAGCAACTATAATGTAATATATCTGTCTTTTCATGATAGGGACAAAAGTATAGATGTTGTTATTACAACTTGGGCTTTATGGTCATATCTGTAATGGAAAGAAATGTTCACCTAGAAGACTGTGGAAACAAAGATGTTACTTATTGTTCCTCCCATACTCCTGAGCTTTATGAGCTGTAAGTTAATGAGCCCTGCTTTATATTAATAAACACAAAGACAGTTTAGCTGCAGTGGTGAATATCTGTAGTTCCTGGCTCCCAGGAGGCTGAGGCAGGAGAATTGCTTCATCCCAGAAGTTCAAGACCATTCTGGGGAATGTAGCAAGACCTTACCTCACAAAAACATCCTCACAAAAGGAGAACCCCTCCAAAACAACAAAAATAAAGCAGAAGAAAAGCGTTACCAGTTACACGAAAATCTGCAAGAAGCTCATGCAAGATGATATGGGCCTGGTAGCCTAATAGTTACTGTGTGATACCGTTTGCATCTGAGCAATTACATGTTGCTAATAACATCTTCAATATTTATGTGGCCAATATTACAGACGTATCTTGGCAGACTTACCTTAAGATGGAAAAAAAAATTGTTTCAGGATTCTGTTGGTATTCAAGTGGTCCACTGTCTCTTTGCACTGGCTACTGGGTAACTAATCCCATTCCCCAAATCAGATAGTAAACATCACTGTACAGTCAGCAGAGAACTAGGTTTAAATCACTTTGGCTTTCCTCCTGGGAGTGCCTTTTTTTTTTTTTTTGTTACGAGGACTAAGATTACTCTTGTGCTGCCAGCTCTATGGAAGAAAGAATTTCCAATAAAGAGAGATGTAATTAATCATTCTGCCCCAAGACCATACCTTGCTCAGGATAGCCTTGCTTCCAGGAGGAAGGCAGTTCAGGAAATTAGGTCTCCTGACTTCTCTTCAAGTTGATTTTCTTTCCACAAATAGCCTGTTCCTTGTCACCCCGGAGTACACAATCTATAATTCCTGTGGCCTTTTGAGCCAGCTCCCACTGCCCTTTATTAAGTCTTTGTCTCTGTCCCTCATACTCTGTCCCTCCCACCTGCTCTAAGCTGCAGACCAGTCCACGGCACCACCGCCGTTCACCAGCTGTCTGGGCACTGCTCAGAGGTGAAAGGCTTAGCAACCCTTGGCACTTTCGCCTGCTCTAGCCCAATTTTGTTTTATGTTATCGTTTTGAGGCAAGGTCTCACAGTACAGTACACGTTGGCCTTGAACTTACTATGTAGTGCAGACTGGCCTTGAACTTACGATCCTCCTGCCTCAACCTCCAAAGTACTGGGATTATAGGCCTGTGCTACCACGCCTGTGTCTCTGGCATCTCGTTCACCTCTGCCCCCTGCTGGTGCTCAGCATCTGCCTTTCAAATAGAATCACAGAAAAACATTCACAAAACGTGGGACCTCCTGGCCCTCGAAGACAGAAAACAAAGACCCAGGGAAAGAGAGGAACGTGGCCAGGGTCGCACGGCCAATGAATGACAGAACCAGAAAGGAAACAGTCTCCCTATTCCTGGGTTTTCGACTTTCTGGTATAAGCAAGTATACCCAAGTGCCCAGACATGCTCAGAAGTCATAAACGACTCAGGTCACTTCTTCCATGAATCAACACTGTAGGAAGGAAGTGAGCTCGCTTCCTACATTCCATCGAGTAACGGCCACCAGTGAAGGAAACTTACACCCTTGAGTTTTTAACAGCTGCGTTATGAAATGGCCCCTTTCATGAAGTAGAATCATGCTCCTCTGCAGAGAAAAAGGCTGGCCGGCGCAACGGGGGACTCTCAGCCCCATGAACAGCAACACACATCTGGCCGGCTTCGGCCTGCCCTTTTCACCTTCCTGCCTTTCTGCTCCTTCTCTGTCCCCTGTGTTCCTCCCCGCAGTCCCCCACTCCCCACCCCCGGGCAGCCCCCCAGCCTGGAACTCTGGATGTGGAAACCCTTTTCCCTCTGAGGAAACACTCGCCACTCCACATTCGCGTTTAGGCTGTGTTCCATCATCACTCCCTTTCTGAAGCTTGGAGCCAGAGAGTCTCCGGCTCTGAGGTGCCAGGAAGACGCTCAGGGGGGTGCCTCAGGCGGGCCCAGCTGCGCTTGGGGTTGGGGCCAGCTCTTGGCGGGAGAGCTAGGCAAGATGGAGGCAGCAGGGGGCGCTAGGGAGGCTGCTTTGTTACAGAGCATCCGCAGTTACTCCAAGTTGCGTTTATTCCCCCTGTTTAGGCACCAGCTTCAAGTGGTTTGGCTGTTGCTTTTCCTCTGTGGGACTTCTGCAAGACCCGCGAAGGTAGGCCTGAGACTCCTTTCGTTCTAGTGGAGAGAAAAGCTCGAGAAAGTTTCAGTGGGTATATGGGTCCACCGAAGAGTCACCCAGAGATAGAAATCAAAAGGGATCTAAGGAATGAGAGCAGAGGAACGGTGGCAGCCCCTTGCAAGCTGCTCAGGACGCTGCACAGCTGCCTGGACCGCAGCTGGCAGGGCTGCCCGGGCTGCCCGGCTGGAGGGAAGCTGCCGCGGCCTCAGAGGGGCTTGTCTCAGGCACAACCTCTTCCCGCCAGCACACCCAGCCCCCGTGGAGTGATGACACATACATCTTTATTTGACTAAAGAGATCATGGAGGCTTACTGCAAAAATGTAGTGAATAAAACGGTAGTTCACTAACATGAAAATGAGGACCAGGAAAGAAACCAGTAAGAAGAACATGCAGTCTTGAATTGGGAAACACCTGCTGATACCTTTCCCCACCTGGCAAGGTCTCCTGGGATTATTACACCTTTCAAATTCAAATTTCCCCTAATTAAGCGCCAACTCTAGAGGAGGGCCAAGAGCCAACAGAAATGCATTAACCCAAACCACTGTCTCAAGAAACCTCAGTTCTGCAGCACGTGTAAACTGCTGACGTAAGCCAGGAGACGCCTGGGGAAGGGCGGTTTCTTGGGGACAGGGCAGGCTTCACGGGGAGGTGGCATTAGTAATTAACCTACGTGAAGGTACGGAGGTGCTCAGTTTGCATGCTTGGTTACAGAGATGCCTGGCTTTCTTACCTGTAGGTTGTGTCTAAGACGGAGAAATGCGGGGTCACTTTCAGATTAAACATCTATGGCATGGTGGCCTCCACCACCTTTGACACACTGTGGCCCAAAGCAGGAGGGAAGGAAGGGCCTCCAAATGGAGAACTGTGTGCACGCTCCTCCTATATGTGTTTGTCCGGGAGCCGGGAAGGAGTGGGGGGGCAGAGCTGGTCCTGGGCCCTGGATATCCCCCTCTTTGGGAGACAGAGATACATCCAAGGGTAGATCATAGCAACTGTGACCACAAGTATAGCATGGGACCACGTCCCTGCTCCAAGGGAAAAGGTCTTACAGAGATCAATGAATATTGTGACAGTCCCCTAAGCAGAACCCAGAGGATCCCAATGTCACGTTAGCATCTATTTCAGGCCAACCTCCATACTTCTTATGGCAACATTATTGGTGATTTTATCCCACAGATTCTACCACTCATCCCGTGAACATCAGAGGGAAGTCTTGTTACAGGGCAAATTAAATGGATTTTCCTCAGCTATGCAATGGGATCTCCAGGACAGCACTGGAGGGTATGGGGATGTAAAAAGAAGAAGAGAAAGGGAAAATGTGACTCATCCTTTCAAAACCAAAAGAATAGCCCAGTTTGCAACGCAGCGCCAGGCCAGTGCGTGGGGGCCTTGGCAGATCCATGTGGTGAAAGTAGAGCAGAGAGGAGAGCGCTTCCCTGATGACTTCGGGGAGCTAGGGCATAGTGTCCTTGTGGGCAGGACTTGACAAAACCCATTTCTACATTGACTGTGATTATTTTATATATAAAACGATTAACATTAGTTAGAGTTTCTTAAGATTTGTTGTGAACATTGGGCTTCACAAAAGGCAAATGCTCTGGGGACTCTTGTGGGCACGCCCTGCTGATTTCCGTGGATGCAATTTCTAGCTGCCTTTTAACTCTGTCTTTTGTCTTACTCTCTATTCTTGTGTCTTTCTTAATTCAGTCTTTTGATACAGTCAGGTAGGAATGTGAACAAACAGCACAACCGCCTAAGCACCCTCTGATATTAAGGTCTTTTCCTCTCCACTTCCTGCCTAGGGAGAAGTTTTGTTTTGTAGTTGTTTTTCTGTAGTTGTTTTTCTGTCCTTTGCAACCTGACCCTCCTGAGCTCGCCTCTCCACAGCAGTGCTGTTTTTTAAATAATGATTCACTCTGGGATCTGATTGGATTGTGCTTTTTTATGTTTTTCTTATTCTTCCTTCTGTTCCCAAGAAAGTCCCTTCGTAAGCCACAAATGCTTATTACCTTGGAAACATGCTTTCCTTATTCATGGACATCAGTTCTCATCAATTTTCCTGAAATTGAAAACTAGGGGCCAACCCTAGTCTTCTTCATTATTTCCTCTCTTGGTGCTCTTCCTGTGGAGACGTGCCATCCTGTTTCTATGTCTTAGCCCCTTCGAGATGGATTTGCCATCAGTGAAATTTCAGTTCTCTGAAGAGCAGCAGCTTCAGGAACGACAACGTGGCTCTTGTGAGAGCAGACACAGTCTGCACGCTTTCCCAGTGCTGGTTCCTTATTCTTGTCAGCCTGCCAAGGACAAACATTGAATTAGGCCCAATGAGCTCACAGGACACTTTCACTTCTCTTGTTTCATTTAATTTTTCAGAATGACCCTGAGGTACACTGGGTAGAGGCCATAAGTCCTCCTTTACAATTGAAGAACCTATAGAATAGTGATTAACTGATCTGTTCAAGGTCGTAGAGCTGACAAAGATGTTGATAAGCTTGCACATACACATAAGGGTTAATCAAATTATATGGTGAATGCTTAAATTAAAATTGTATACAATAAAAGGCACATGGTCATCCATCTCTCTCAAAATATTCTCCTTGTTTAGAACACGCTTACCTTATTGGGCCAACCACTTTCTGAGGCAGTTTTGGTGGTCATCTTCTGTGTCTTCCCAAGGTATGATGCAAAGCACAGCCATCCAATAGAATGACATATGTTCACATGAAGCACCAGAGTGTGGCCTCAAACCCTCTTTTTCACAAGATCTGGCACCATGTGACTCTGGCTCTACAAGATTATGAAAGGTAGGGGCTGGAGGAATGGCTCAGCGGTTAAAGCACTTGAGCAAGCGCTAAGCCAAGCGCTAAGTACCGGAGTTCGATTCGCCAGCACCACATAAACTGGGCGTGGTGGTGCACGCCTGTAATCCCAGCACTCGGGAGGCTGAGACAGGATTGCTGTGAGTCCAAGGCCAGCCTGGGCTCTGAAGTGAATTCAGGACCAGCCTGGACCACAGAGTGAGACCCTGTCTCAAAAAAAAAAAAATTCTTCTAAACCAAAACTGAAAATGGCTTGCCTTAGTTACCTTTCTTGTTGCTGAGACAAAATACCCAACATCCACAAAGGGATGGGGGAAAGATTCATTTTAGCTCATGGTTTCAGAAGGTCATGGTCCAGAAGGGGGTGGCCAGCAATGCTGAACACACATGGCAAGTGCCAGTCAGGGACAGAGCACCTCACAGCATGGCAAAACTGAGCCATCCCAGGGAGGAGGGGCAGAACCAGCACACACCCCTCCAGGTCAAGCCCCAAGAATCTGCCCCTTCCAGCTAGGCCCCACCTCTCAGCAATACACTGTATCCATAACTACAGAGGCTTTTGGGGGACTTCAGATCCAAACAACAACATTCTGTCCCTCGCCCCCAAAAGACTCATGTTTACCCTCTTATACAGAATGTATCTAGTTCTTCTCTAAGAGCTGTTAAGTTCTATTAGTTCTAGCAGTGTTAAAAAAAAAAAAAGTTCAAGGTCTCTTCCGAGATTCAAAGCAAATTCTCTGCTGTGAATTATGAAAACCAAAAAGTTAAGCGCATCCAATGCACAATGGCACAAGGTAAATATCCCCATTCCAAAAGGAAAGATGGAAGGATAAAAGACAGTTGCACCGAAACAAGTTCTAAATCCAGCAGGGAAAGGGCTCAAAGCTGCAGTTCCATGTCCAGCACCTGGGGTAAATTATGGCAGTAACAAGATGTGAACTCCAAAGGCCTTGAGTGGCTCTGCCTCTGTAGTGTTGCTGCTGGCTGCAGCTTCCATCTTTGCTCCTTGGGCTGAATCTTCTCACAGCCTGAAGCTTTCCTCAGTGGATGACCCATGACTTCTGGCTTCTTCAAATCTCCAGGCTCTCCACTGCACCTCAGGCTTCTCCTTCACAACGTCACACACTGCCCTCTCAGGGACACACCTGGCCTCCAAGGCCTTCCTCTGAAATCTGGACGGAAGCCTCCTTGATCCACAACTCTGTACTCTGCAAGCCTGTAAAGCTAGGACCATGTGGATGTCACCTGCAGTACATGGCTTCTTAATAAAAGCTCGAGACCGTTGTTCTCCTTACCCCTAAGCCTCCTCACTCACGGCGGTGTGCTCTCTATGTGTGGGCTCTGCTCTGTACCAGCATCTTCTGCTGACTCCAGCCTTTGTCTCTTCCCCATGGCACACCAGTCTGGAGCCCAGCTCCCACCGCAGAACCCTTCAGTTCCTTTCCTCTGCTGTTGATACGGTCACTATGTCTCCAAAATCACTTTATTGAGAGAGATCTAATGAGGTGTTTTTTCAAGTGGTCACATGTCTTGGTTGGGTTCTAGGAGATTCAGAGTTGACAGGAAAAGAAAGAGGATTCATTTGGAGTACTTACAGGTCAAGGAGAGAGATAGTCCAAAATGGTGGGCTTACATGTGTGGGAGCTGGAGGGGCTGCTGGCTGCTCAGACTAGAGGTAGAAGAACACCTGCCTGAGACTGCAGGACAGCCAGTGTGAGTCTGCTGTGGATCATTGTTCACAGAGCAATGGTGAAGACTGGAGACTGGAGCGAATCTATGATGGAGAATGGCCACATGTGGACCGAAGCAAGTTGATGTCCGTAGACCATCACGAAGACCAGAATTTAGCCAGGAAAGGCTGTAACAATCTCTCTTCTTCCTTCCTTCCAATGTAGTTCAAGCTGCCGGCTGGGCCTCCCACAACTGGGCGGGTGTTTTTCCCTCATTCGCTGGCCCACAAGTCACTCACATGTACCTCTAAGCTCCGCCCTGAGTGTTTCCTAATTCCTTCAAATTGACATAATCTCTTCAACAGTCACACCACACGAGTCGTGGTGTTCCAGTAGGAATCTGACATGCTATCTGGGGACAGAGACTCAACCTTGACCCCACAAATTAACTTTTGTAGTGGGGACTGAGGATGTATTTAGAATAGAGGTGAGAAAGATTCCCTTAGAAGATGTGAGTTGCTAAGGGAAAAATCAGCCGCTTTAGAGTAATGCCCTCAAAGTTAGCTTTCCTTCACCTTGTTTGGACCAAGTGTTTCTTAGGGCCTTTATGGGACCGTCAATCATTAAGTGTGTCCGGGCTTTCCGTATGCCTAGCACTCTGTTATGCATGAAAAGATATTTCAAATTTTGTTGATAGGAGGTAAGAAAAGGATGGAGACAACTTCCTGATGCCTCAGGCTTCCCTTTGCATGCACGTATAGAAAACAATAGAGTATGCGGTGGTCATGTAGCAACATCAGACCCGACAGGTTTTTATGTTTTTTTTTTTTCTGGGACTTGACTTACAATAAATACTTTTCTATGGGAAAGCGATTCTTAAGGCTTGCATCAAATATACACACACATAAACACACACACACACACACACACACACATTTTTGTTTAAGGTGAGAAACTATGTGGGGACAATAAGAAAAAAAAGATCAAGGATATTTTGGTTGAACAGGCATCACAGGTTTGGTCCTTCGTTGGCCAGGAATGTGTGAATGAATATATATTTTCTCAACATATTCAAAGCCCCATAACAACTATAACCTGGGAATGGTGGTACATGCCTGTAATTCCAGCACTCGAGATGCTGAGGTAGAAGGATTATCATGAGTTTGAGGTCAGTCTGGTTTACATAGCAAGTTCAGAAGCAGCCTGGACTACAGAGTGAGATCCAGTCTCAAAAAATAAAAGCCCCCAAACCAACAACTATTATGGTAGGTATGTGTAAAATGCTTTGATGTTTACAATAGCTTCTCATTTGTAAAAGTTTATATGTTACGCATCAAGGACAAGCCACTTGCTACCTTTGATCTAGAATTAGGACTATCCTTGATCAATTGTTAATTGAATGGTTAGTACTCAGTGCGGGGGTGGTGGGTAAGAATCTCAGATAGTGTCCTGCCAGAATAGCAACACACTGGAAAATAACTGTCTTAGTTACTTTTTTGTCGCTTTGATGGAGTACTCAATATCCACAAATCAGAGCAGGAAAAGTTTATTTTGGCTCACAGTTTCAGAAGGTCTCAGTCCATTCAAGGGTGGGCAGTTGGGAAATGGTGGAATCACATGGTAGGATCACTGCTAGGTCCAAAGCCAGAGCTGGAGCTGGAGACAGAGGTCCTCACAACGTGGCGATACAAAGCCAAGTCTGGGAGGAAGAGTGGAACCAGCACACACCCCTCCAGGTCAAGCCCCAAGCATCCGCCCCTTCCAGCCTGGTCCCGCCTCCCAACAGTACACAGTATCCATAGGAACATGAGGCTTTTGGGGATGCTCCAGATCCAAACCATAGCAATAACTCAAGCATATGGAATACAGCAACAAATTTTGGCTGTTGAGAAAGTTCATAGAGAGAGGAAGTATTGCTTTATCTCTGAATAGGGTCCTATACCCAAATTTTTACACTTTAAATTTACCAAGCCATTTTTATTCTGAACCTTTATGAGTCTCTTGAAAATTAGGTACCACTCACCTCATTTTACAGAGGAGGAAACTGAAATTTAAGTGAGTTATCAATCCATGAATGAGTTGGAACCATCTACCACTACCACCTGGCTCCACCACAGGCCTCGGCTCACCCCCTCAAGCTATCAAAATGATATAAGAATTTAACACTTTTATCCCTGATCTATATTAAATCTATACTCATTTTTCCTGGAAAATAATTACACTTTGTCTGCAGAATGAAATTTAGGAAAAATTTATTAAAAAGCAGAATATTTCCCATGTATAGGGTGAAAGGTTGTTAGCATTCTACCTTTATAGTTTTTAGCTTAATTGCAGAAGATTAATAATCTAATCTGATAATTATACTAATAACCTGAAATTGTTGTAAGTGAATATTAAGTGACTTAAACTTTTATTAGTTTTTCCCAATGTTACCCTGTGCTTATCCCTTATACTTTTGACCTCGTAGGAATCAGTGTGTTAGGCAGAAAGAGGGACAGAGACCCAGACACGTCTGCACACTGAGGGCCTTGGTTGGCCACGTGCCTCTGTTTCCCCCAATCCTCAGGTTCAGATCATCTCTGAATATTCTTGTGAAAATCAGATGGCAAGTGAGCATGACACTCTGAATGCTCTGCAACTGGATCTTAATTTATTTATTTGCCCAAATTATTCTTTTTATTCGTACATGTCTTAGTTACTTTCTCATTAATGGGGCAAAATACCCAATACCCACACTCAAGGGAAGAATGATTTATTTTTTTTTTTATGTTTTAATTTTTTTTTTGAGATGGTCTGACTCCATAGCCCAGGTTCATCCTGAATTCACTACATAGCCCAGGCCGGTCTTGGACTCACAGCAATCCTTGGGTCTCAGCCTCAGAGTGCTGAGATTGTAGACATGCACTGCCACACCCAGTTTATATGGTGCTGGGGACTTGAACTCAGGCCTTATGCTTGCTAGGCAAGTACTTTAACTGCTGTGCCATTCCTCCAGCCCTATTTTAAAAATATAATTGATCTTCTCCTATTAGAGAAACCATGCGATACTTAACCTTCTGTGTCTGATTTATTTTTGCCAAGTATCACGATCTCAGGATGCATCTATTTTCCTACAAATGACTCAAAGTTATCTTTCTTTATGGCAGAATGGTACTCCATTGTGTACATATACCATGTCTTTTTTTATCCATTCATCTATTGATGAACATATTGGCATCTTCCAAGATTCAGCTACTGTAAGTTGTGCTGCTTATTATAAACATGGGTTTGCATGTCTCATTCCTCTATTATGACTTTACCTCTTTTGTGAAGATACCCAGAAGAGGTATAGCTGGTTCAAATGAGATATCTGTTTTCAGTTTTTTGAGGAATTTCCATACTGCTTTCCATAATGGCTGTACCAGTTTACAACCCCACCAGCACTGTAGAAGGATTCCTTTTTGTGCATAACCTGGCCAGCATTTGTTATTCTTTAGTTGATACCAGCCATTCTTACCAGAGTTACGATGGAACCTCAGTGTTACTTTAATTTGCATTTCCCTGATGGCTAAAGATGATGCACATTTTTTCATGTATTTACTAGTCCTTCTTTATGTTTATTACACTTCTCTTACCTTTGGCAGAACATCGTATGTCTTGAATTCACAATACGAACATTGCTGGTGTGAGGAAAGCATGCTCACTCCCTGAGTTAGGGTGTGGCTCAGTAGCTGACCACTTGTCTGACCTGTCTCAGGCCCTGGGGTCACTCCCAATAATTCTCCTAATAAAAACAGCCACCATTCATTGTGCCCTAATTAGGTAGTAGGAGCTTTACACGTAACTGTCCCGCATCCTGTCAAATACCATATTAGATGGTTCATATTTCCTTTTCGTTACTGCCAAGCAAACTCTGAGTCTCAAAGACAGATTCGGTGGTAAGTTACAAGACTTAGGATGTGATCCAACTTTTCCCTCTTTTCTCTGGGCAACTTGTTGATTGATCTTTCTTTCTTTCTTTCTTTCTTTCTTTCTTTCTTTCTTTCTGAATGAGGTTAAAACTTATAAACAGTTGATAATATCTACTTACCAAGAAGCAATACCTCAGTAGGCCATGTATTAATAAAACGAGGGATTTCATTGCTAGAACATTTTCATCTATTCATTTCCTTTCTGAATTCTTTAATTCTGCAGAGATCAGAAAAATCTCTTCCTCGTAGACCAGTTAAATCCATGCAACAGATTTGGGTAAGCAAGACTTAGGGGACTTTTAATTAAGAAAGCATTGCAATGTATCATATTTTCAAAGAGGAATTGTGACCTCTCACCAGCAAAACGAAGTGACAAGTGGAAGCTGAGGGGGCAGACACACTCGTTCTAAGTCAACAATTGGGCGTTCAGCAAGAACAGTCTGTCCTTGAAAATCTGGTTCTGAGAGGTTCTGTCTAATTCTCAGGGGGGGAAGAAATTGTCTCAACAGAAAAAAAACTATCATCTTCCTCGTGGCTTTTTGGCCTATGTAAAAGTGGAAAAACATCAGATGTGGAAAAGTCGGATGTCGTTATGCCAAGGACCCCTGAGCACCCTCCGGGGAATTACACACCACAGAGTATCAGTGGATGGAGCTCGGGTCGAGCTGGTCCCCTCGTAGACTCACGTTTCCCGGGCTGATTACTGCAGCATCTGGCCAGTCCACGGCCAAGGGGTTCAGGATGATCATACCATTAGCACCAACAAGATTGGAGTCAAAAGGTAAATATGATAAGAACAAACCTATCCAGAAATTCAAGAACAGCCCTATAAATTTGGGTTCTGAAAATTTTTTAAAGGAAAGCTTTTTTTATGGCTTAAAATGTTTTCCTGTCACTGCAGCACCTCACGCTGATTCTGCACTCTTTCTGGAACCTTATCTCCTCTTGTTCTCATCTCTGGGTCTCTGCTGTCCTCGATCGCTCTGCCTCTGACTTAGTCGGGTTCCTCCTTCCTTCTGATCCACGTCTGTGGCTGCCCCAGTGCTGTTCACATCCCCCGCCTTTTCTTGGTATATGAGTGAAATTCTTGCTGAGCTCATCTGGGGTCACCAACCTGCAAGACAGCCCTCAAAGATCCCTCTGTGAATCTCCTCCCACATTTTACCAGGGTCCGCCTGGATGACCAATAATACTGGCAGAAGTGATGGCCTGCCACTCCTGAGATGAAATTACAAAAGCCTATGGTTCCCTTCTTGGGCCCCCTCAGCCTGTCTCCCCCTCTTACTACGCTCAGAGAAGCCCATGGAGAGGCCTACCGAGTCAGGAGCTGAGGCCTCCTGCCACGGCAACACGAGCTCACTAGAGGGTCCCCGCAGCTGGCTGACCTTGACTGCAACCTCATGAGAGACTCAGAGCCAGAACTTCCAAGCTAAGCTGCTCCGGGACTGACCCGCAGAAATCTGGAGAGAGTAAATGTTTCTTTTAATTTACTGAGTTTTGAAGTGATTTGTTACATAACACTTGTACACATCATTTCTTCTCGTGTCTTTAGCTACAACCTCAAAATTTAATTTCCCAGTTTGGACGGCTTAGTTGCACTGTAATCCCAGAATCATAACTGCCTGGCTGTACCACCCAAACCGAAACTGTTGTCTTAGATTATCTCCCCTTCCCAAAAGCTCTGTTTAAGTCCCTTCCAGCCCGTTCCCCCTCCCAAGTACTCTCCATCTTCAGCAGACACTACTCCTGTCCTCTTGATCTTAGAGCCAGTCTCTGCCATCTTTATTTTTCCCTTCCTTAGCCCTCATGTATGGTCTGATGTTCCTGCCTTCAGGCCGCCTTCCGGCGCTTCTCACCCTCCCCTCCGTCTCTCCCCTCAGTTCTGTTCTTTCTCCTCATCCTACACACTGCTACCACCCCAACCTTCCCTAAGCCCTACTTTCCTGAAAAAAAAAAAAAAAAGAAGTGGTTCTCTGTTGTTTAAAGAATTGAGCCCTAATCCTGGCTCACTGAAGGACCTGGACTTGAATTCAGAGACTGGGGCGGAGGTCATAGCTCTGCCACTTAGGCTTTTGTTTACTTAGCCACTCCAAATCTCGTCTTTTCCTATTTGTGAAAGGGGTCCAAATTGCCTGACTGCCTACTGCACCGTGTTGTTACCAGAGCCAAACATTAGAATGAATGCAGAACCACGACTCCCATGCCGGGCATTGTTAGGTCCTGTTTCCCACCGCTCCCATACCACCACCAAGGAACCAGATGTTTAAAAAAGGCAGTAAGATGCCCTGGGCACGTCCTGGAGCCCAGAGAGCTGATCTTCCTCCCACTGAACTCCAGCTTCTCACTGTCCTCCTTCCAGTTCTGGCTCATCTTCGGAGTTCAGCTCAGGCTTTGGTCAATGAGCACTTGTTCAAAGTAGTTGACACACATCCCCTGTGTTCTTAATCTCAAGTTGCCCTTCCACCGGATTTTGTGTGTGAACCTTGCCATCTCCTCTAGACTGCAAGTTACAGTGAACTTCATACTTTGGGTGATAATTATTTCTTATCAAGCATGACCTCAGGTGTACCATGTGTCCTTCACATACATTATTTACCCGCAGAACAGCTGTTTTCATTCCAAATTCATGGATGAGTAAGCTGAGATTCAGACGTGGTAAATTTGCAAGCTGGGTGTGGTGGCACATGCCTGTAATCCCAGGACTTGAGAGCTGAGGCAGAAGGATTGCTGTGAGTTTGAGGCCAGCTTGGGCTACATAGTAAGTCCAGGGCTAGCTAGGACTACTACTGAGCAAGACTGTTTAAAAAAAGAAAGAAATCTTCCCAAAGCAAAGTCATACCCCTAGAAAGTTGAAGAGCCAAGAATTGAGCTAGACACCTCTTTGGCTCATAACCTCATGTTGCTCTTCAATGTCATACACGTGCCTGTTCCCTGGTCCTTGACCGGGGCTGTGATTGGGTAGGTGTAACTGACTCCTGGGGCATTGTCCTAGGCTATATGGATGTGAGAAAGGAATAGGAGTAGCAAAGGATGTGAATGGAGAAAAATAGATGGAAGGGGAAAAAGAAGTGGAAGTTAATATCTAAGGACTATTCACTTTTAAGATGGAAAACCACTGTGTTTATATGCTAACAGGAAAGAGCCATGAGAGTGAGAGGTTGACAGGTGCACATTATAACAATAATAATAGCTGGCATTTATTAAGGTCTATGTGCCAGGAACCATGCAAAATAAACATCTGACTAGGTTACCTCCCAAATCTTCCATAACATAGTTGAAAAGTAAGAATGACTATTACCCTAATATTTTACAGATGAGGAGAGTGAGGCTTTGTCCAAGATCACACAACAAGTGGTGATTTAAAAACACAAGTCTGGACTGCTGTGCGTAGGAATGTGGAGGTGTGGACTTTTTCCCTGGTATTGAGGCCAAACTTCTGTTTAATGAGATCCCAGTAAACACCAAGGGTTTTGCTGACTTTAATTATGATGAGGTACCTAGCCCCATTTAACAAGGGGCAAAACTGAGTCTCAGTGACCAGCAACTTGACCAAATCCTTTACCTTTAAACACTCATGTGTATCAAGAATTATATTAAACATGGATTCTGCAATGTCACCATCGTCTGCCTGTATTATTGTCACTTCTCATCTTACAAACAGGAATGAGAATTCCTCTCTCGAAACAGAGTGCTCTTGGGAACTGTGACTCGGGTTTGTTTAGTTGAACTATCCTATAAAGAGACCCTAGTGGGCTCTTCTAGGTCTGGACATCCTTTCAAAGCTTCAGCAATGGAACTCTTATTCCCTCTTATAAATAATACCCTCAGTCAGGGTGTTGTTTATGACCCTCACTTCATTGAAGGACACAACTGAAGTTTTATGTTTATTATTTTTAAAATATTGTGCAGAATTTGATTGAATCATAATTTTTTGAAGATCAGTAGTGCACATAGAAAAATGTTGAAAGAGTATAGGAAATGTGATATGAACACTTCATCAATAAGAAGCTTGGAGACAGAAAAAAGATCACAAATAGAAAGTCAGCATGTTTCTGTGTTTGTATTTCAGTGACCACCAAGCAGTGCCTGGAATGTGCATGTATACACAGCACCATCCCGTGTAGACCTCCTGCCCGTCACAGGTGCTGGTAGACCAGTTGGGAATGCTTATGACCACACTAAGCAGAAAACCTAGCTTAAATAGGTGGGTCCTTTAACACAGGGATTGGGATGGTAGCCTAACGGTGGCATCAGGGATCCTCAGACCCCCATTTCACCATTCTCACCTAAAGGGCCACTTGCTTTGATGTAAGTCACCTCAGAGCAGCAAGACAGCTGCTCCAGATATCACACTGCCGAGGAGCTGGAGAAGGTGGAAGGGAAGAAGAACAGGAACCAGGGACAGCCTTGCTTTTACGAGAGAACAAAAGGTTTTCCTGGGGGCTACAAGGAGCCTGAAATCAGTTACGTAGCTTTCCTGGCTTAGCTAGCAGAGATCAGCAAAAAGGCAACTTGTCAGTCTTCAGGTGAGAGAGCTGGCGTGCTCTCTTCATGCGACTGGTCACCAAGGAGCAGAGCTGGAGCACCAGGCCAGGTCCCTGGATTCCCGTCTCTGTGTTCTCTCCGCTATCCCAAGTCTTCCCTTCTCCAAATGCTGCCTCAGAAAATACTGAAATAGTTTTGAGAACAAGCAAAAGTGTGCAGGGATGGGCTTGTGTTCTAAGTGGATCACCTCTCAAGCCAGATTGGTTTTATTTTGTGGTACTAGGGCTTGAACCTAAGGCCTTAGCACTGAGCTACATCCCCAGACTGTTTTTAAATTTTAAGACAGGTAATTATTATGTTGCCAAGTTGCCCAGGCTAGGCTTGAACCTGTGATCCTCCAGCCTGGGCCTGCCAGAGTACTGGGCTTAGAGGCCTGTGCCACCAGCAGCAGCAACCAGGAATTTTAAATCAATACATTATACAGTATCTTTATCATTATTGTTTCATGAAATCATTATTATTTTACTTTTATAGCTACGAATAACATGCTTGCTTCAGCAGCACGTATACTAACTGTGAATGACAACTGAGCTTTAAAGATACGGAGTGGGCACTGTCTGTAATGGCAAAACACGTAGGGAAATCTGTAACTTTGAAAAATAAGGGGGAGAAATATGGATTGATTAAAGAAACTTCCTGAATCCAATGTTTAGAATACAACCTGAAAGAAGAGGCATAAGTCAAGTTTCAGAAGAATCTTAGTACTTATGATATTTTTAAAATAAATATAAAACTGTAATAAAATATTAGCCTAAATGTAATTATACAGCAAAAACATAAATACAGCAAAAATATTCACAGTGTTTACATTTCAGTGATGATAATCATTTTGGCTTCTGTCCTTGTATTTTTGTAATATAACCTAACAGTCCAAATTATTGAAGTGTAATTTACAGATAGTAAAATGCAACTTTCTCGGGTGTATGACTTGTGATTAATATGTACAGTTTTGTACTGTAATCAAAATACAGCTGGTCTCCACCTTGCACTGTTTTCTTTTATAGTCTTTCAATTTTACTATAGTGGGAAAGCGATGCCTACACAGTACCAACTGTATCTCGAATTTCAATCTTACTATTCCCCACTCCCCCCTATATTTAGCGCCATTGCTTTCAAAACTCCCTTGTAGTACTGGGCAGCAGTTGTGAGCCCAGTTCTCCCCCAGCTACGTGGTCATGAGAGCGTCCATCCTCTACAGTACTGTGGTAGCCAGCGATGATGTTCAGTAGGCTGAGTGTGTGAAATGTATCTCAAACTTAGGATATTTTCGCCTTGCCATGGTTTTACTGGGACACGCCTCCATTGTTACATCAAGCAGCATCTGTCTAGAATATTTCCTTTGCTCAAGAAGTTCCCTTGACCCTTTTTTGTTGGTCCCTTTCCCCATCTCACAGGCCCTTGGCAATTGCTGATGATTTCCATTCTAAGAATTTCGCTTTTTCAAGTTTATCGTATAAATAAATAATATACAACTCTTTGTTCCTGGTTTTTGTCAAGTCATGTGAATGCTGTAGAGATTCTTTCATTTGGTTGTATTGTCGAGTAATTCATTTCTTTGGCAAAGAGTCTGTATCTTCTGCCCATTTACTGGCTCCTGTGTTTTCTTACTCCCACGTCATGAGAGTTCTTTATATATTTTGGATAGGTCATTTAGCAAACATGTGAATTATAAGTATTTTCCTTCAGTCTGTAATGTGTTTTTTAATTTTCATGTTGTTATTGCACGATAAAATGAAAGAGAACCTATAATAGGCATTTAACAATTATTGAAGTTTTGGGGGAAATACTTTAAATCTTTACAAGATACTACCAAATACAATAATAGGCAGGTTTTAAAAAATTATTGAAAAGGATAATTTGAAATATGTTGCCAAGACTGCATCACAAGGAGATGAAGAGATAAGACACGCGACGGAAGGTACTTGGAGGAGAGTTGACGTGGTCTTTTAAGATGTGGCGTGTTTGTGGCTTTTCTTGATAGAAAGGATCCTCCTATAGGGAAGAAAGTTCTTTGGTGTTTTTCCATTTTCTGAGCTAAAAAAAAAGTATTAGAGAAAGGTCTTAAAAAGGGGTGTGGACACTTTGAATACCAGGATGCAGTCATAGGAACAAGTCATTAGAGAATTAGAATTAGCAACAAAGAAATTAAAAGCAGAACGTAGTTGGTGTGATGACATTAGATTTGTTAGAACAGATTCATCGACACTTTGGCATCTAAAGCCTAAGCTCCAAGTGGGAGAATTTTTAAACATCTTTATGGAAGGATGGATTAAAAGAAAAAAGAGCTAAGTGGTGATACTAATACTACAGTCTAAAGGGAAAAGCCTCTCTTTAACTGGATGATTTCATTTAAGTTGTAACCTAAATCATCATGGGAAAGTTTACACTCATATTTAAACTTCTCATTGTTTAATTGTACTTTGATCATTTAAGACACATCTGGAATAAGTTTATAATGGGGAGCAGCTGCTCGATGCAGGGAGCCACTATTTACTTCATAATATCAACTACAATCCCGAGAAGAACGCCAGGAAAGAAGTCATCCATCCCTTTAGAGCTGGCTTGTACTTGCATTTAGTTGAGAATAGCAAGTATCTCACCAGATAGAACATGCGTCTGTGTCCTTTCGGAAACGATACGTGTTACTGATCACAAAGGTAGGGGGCAACGAGGACTCCAGGGCGAGGGCCTTAAGCAAGACACAACCTGCTTACAAAATGGGCCTGGACTGCTTTGAAAGTCACCTGTGATGATGGCCTTCAGCTAGTCCTTGTTAGAATGAAACAAAGAGGGAAGAAATTCCAGATTTAAAAAATGTATTTGTTAAAATTTCAGCAGCGTGCCTCTGGGAAAGCTACTTCCCCCTCAGCAGCCTGTCCCCAGCTTAAGTAGGGCATATTATTCAGAATTCAAAGTCTGCCGAGCAACTTTCTGGAATAAACAAGATTTTGTGGCTCTAGAATGAGCTCTGTCTTGAAGCTGATTTAGTTTGGAAAAGGGGATAAAGGGAGAGGAAACGGTGTTCTTCAATAAAGTGGTGATGGAGCGCAACAGTAAATAAACAGTAAGGTTCAGCGCGTCTGGAGTTTTGTTCCTGGCCTTTGTATTTCCCCAGGAAACGTTAGGCACATATGATATGAATCCAAGTTGGCTAAGTCCAGAGTTGGCTGAGGACCTGAAGAAAGCTCTAGCGCGAAAGCCACTGAGAAGGGGAAAGGAGCTCTGTCTACAGAGATTGGTGGTAGAAGAGAGCGTAAGCTTTTGCAGAAAGCAGGACAATGGAAGGAAACTTATTTAACCAAAACTTATTTGAAGGAAACTTATAGAACAAGAAAAACTCAGCACGGAGTAAACTAAAAGAATACCAGATTAAGTATCCCAAATGTAACACAGTGTTGGCTTGTGTGTTGTTGGCTGATACTTGTTTGAAATAAAAGGTTTAAAATCTTTGAAATCCACCATTACAATCTGAAGCAGCCCTTCAACTCAAGGAAAGTAAAATGAAAAAGAGAAATTTTACCTTGGGGGATAGTAAACAGATTTAGCTCAGTGGGCTGGCAGCAAGATTAAAAGTTAAAAGGAAAAAGTTGCAAAACAATGATGTTTTTCCAGTTTCCTAATAAAAGAACCATTGTTAGCTAGTAACATTTTTTTTCATCAAGAAAATTACTTTTCAGGGCAGGAAAAATAGTCCAGTGGTTAAAGCTCTTGCCTAGCAAGCTCAAGGCCCTGGGTTTGATTCCCCAGCACCACATAAGCTGCGTGTGGTGGTACATGCCTGGAATCCCAGCACTTGGAAGGCTGAGGCAGGAAGAGTGCCATATTTGAAGTCAGCCTGGGCTACATAGTGAGTTCAGGACCAGCCAGGATTGGAGAGCGAGGTCTTAAAAAATTACTTTTCTCTTTTGGTGAGTCTGGGAATCGAACCCAGAGCCTCATTAGATCAATTTATTTCTCATGTCACCAACCCTCGACCTTTGAGCCAGGTGATTCATTGAAAGAAAGGGATGCCGTGCTGTGCACTGTAGGTCCCTGAGGCCCCTCCCTGGCAAGACCACAATCGCATACTCACCCAGCGGCTCCGAAAAACAGAAATTCTTTACAATTGCCTTCCGGGGCTCAAATTCATCTCCAGTTGTGAATCATTGGCTGATCTTAATAATGTTAAACTACCGAAGACTCACGTGTCCTGTAATCCCAGCATTCTGGACGGTTGGCGCCAGAGGAATCAAGTTAAGGCCTAGATGAGGGCAGTTTGGAGAGTCAGAATCTGACACAAAAATAGAAACTAAACATGGGATCGGGATGGAGCGCCATGAGAGTTCATCTTCCTCCACAGGCTCAGTCTTCATTACCACTTCCTGCTTTGCGCAAAAAAAACAAATAAAACAGAGAACAAAAATAAATTCACCTCCCCATGACAGAATAAATCAAGCTTATTTGTTTAGTAAACACCTCAAGACCAGAGTCTTCATGACACACTTGTGCTGAGCTAATGCATCGAAAGTGTCCATGCTGTGCCTGGCGCTCCTCAGTAGTTAAAAATATGGTGTCACTTATGCCTTTGAAGGTGATGGAAAGGGAGAGGGAGGCGTAAGGGAAGGAGGGAGGAGGAAGGAAAGTGTGAGAACCTGGTTAGGTCAGGCACATGCTCTGTACTCCATGCTTAGAAGTGTGTAGACCCAGCTGACTCTCACAGCTCAAGGTCAAAGTTTATGCGCAGAGAGAGGCAGAGGAGACAGCAGCATACAGCTGGGGGAGGATTTTTATGACTTTTTTAATAATCAAAATATTGGGTTCTCTTGTTCTCCTTGTCCGTAAAGCTTAACTTCCTTTCCCATGAGAGTTTTTTTCTGGTCCCAATTAATGTTGACTTGGCTTATGAAATAAATACACCCATCAGGCAAATAGAATTTATTTCCAGGACAGATTTAGATAAAGATATCATATTCACAGACTGAGTAAAGCTTTAAATGTTCTCATGTCACATTTGGATTGTTTTGTGTGTGTGGTACTGGGGATCGAACTCAGAGCCTTAGCCTTTGCTATTTTTTTTAAATTTTGAGATAAGATCTTGCTAAATCACTAAATTGCTCAGATGTGCTCAAACTTACAAGCCTTCTACCTTAGCCTTGTCCCAGGATTACAGGCACGTGCCACCACGCCCACCCATTCAGTTTTGTTTTGTTTTTAAGATAGGAGCTTGCAAAGTTGCCCAGGCTGGGTTCAAACTTCTGGTCTTCCAGCCTCCTGTCGAGATGTAGGAATTACCAGCATGTATCACTAGTCCTGGTTTATATTAAATAAAATTCACACCCACTTTGCATACAGACGTAATATTAAATTGATGTAAGGCACTGAACAGATGCTAATTGCGTGCTCTTGTATTTGTTTGAGTAAGGAACAAGGTCTTGTGAAGTAATTATTGTCCTATGCATTTGAAGGGAAAGGAGACCCAGGAACGGCGAGTTGTCCAGAACAGCTACTTCTTCTGATACATGAATGTAGGTCTTTGTTTCTACACTAACAGATCCTCTGCAGCTCAGAATAACTGAAAATGAACTTGTGTGCTTTTTTTCTTTGAGACAAGGTCTCCGTTCTGTAGTCCAGGCTGGCCTCGAACTCATGGCAATCCTCCTGCCTCAGCCTCTAGAGTGCTGGAATTACAGGCCTGTGTCATCACACCCAGATTATATGGTACTAGGGAATAGAACCCAGGGCCTTGTGCTTGCTAGGCAAGTGCTTTAACCACTGAGCTATTCCTCCAGCCTAAATTTGTGTGCTTATATCTGAATACACACACACACACACACACACACACAGAGAGAGAGAGAGAGAGAGAGAGAGAGAGAGAGAGAGAGAGAGAGAGAGAGCTCCCGAGCAGGCAGACACATTACACTTCTTTTTCCTTCCTCTCTCTTTCCCTCTATCCCTCTCTTCAATTCCTTAGATCTGTAACACCCTGCTACTCAGTTATCCTGCTTTAAAGGAAACTGGGGCTAACAAAGTTATTACAGACAGAGCCTTGCTCGGAGTTGGCTGCTACATTTAATAACACAGCCATTCAGATAGTTCAGATCGAAGTGATTATTATAGCTTTGGTACCATCCACTTCAAGCAGGAGAGACTCTCAGAGCGGCAGAGGGATCTTGCCCTGGGTCCAAGCCAATGCCAACCAGTGGGTGTATGTGAACACAGCTGTGCTATTTTATGTTATTGAATTACCTCTATTTGAAAATAGTTACTGTCCTGAGTTCCTGAGCATCTTCATCCTGGGCCTGGGCCTCATCCTCCCAGATCCAGCTGTACCCGGTTCAAAAGAATTTGAGCGTCACCCTGCCTCAGGCTAGTGCTTTCATCTACTGGCTGTGTTCCATAAAGAAATAGATTTCCTTGAGTTTGCAAGCCACACTGAGGTGGACAGAACAGTAAAAGAACGAATTTGTCTATCCTACAGGGGAAATGGCCAACAGAAATAGGAAGAGATTTCAAAGGAGTGAAGTAGCGATGTGGCAGTCATTCCTGTGCGCCTGGACCTTGGTGGAAACTGCTGTCTTTCCTCATCCTGGATCCAAAGGAAAAGGTGAGTAGAGACACGCGGTACAGGGGGCCTGACAGAGAAGGCTCTCTGCAATGGCGGCCTGGGGGCTCCATAATACTTGTGATTGAATCAATAGTACATGACTGACAGCAGAAGTACCGCTGCTGGACGTCTGTTTTGGGAAGATTCAGTCAATGTGGTAGGTGTAAAGCACCTGCCCTGTGTTGGGTTTAAGCCGGGCTGTGAACCTGACTCAAGCCGGTCGCGTCACTCCAAGATGATTACGAGAGAATTAGCTTGGAAAATGAGAAACACCGCAGCAAGGAATCTTCGGGCATAAAAAGGTCTGGTAGTTAAAACAGAAAAGTTCATATGATCCTGATACCAGGAGAGAGAACCACCAAGCTGTCTGGCAAAAGGCTCCTGCTACTGTCTCCGTCATGCCATGAACACTGCTGGGCACAGCACATGCCCCATCTTAGGAGGCTCATGAAGACAATGGGTGAATGTTCCAGAGAGTAGCTGGTGAGCAGGACTGGCTTCGTGGGCGTGATACAAGTACAGGCACACCAGGCAGCACTAAGAAGGGCCCTCCCTTGGTGGCTCAGAGCTCTGTTGCTGTCTCAAGATTCTTAATCATTCATCTCTGATCTTGTGTTTTGTAAGTGTATATGACAGTGGAGCGTGTGTGAGCACAGAAGTGTGCAACAGGCCTCCTTACCTGGATATCCATTTGCACATGACACACGGTTGCTACTCTGCATCCTTATCACACAGGTATTTGCTTGGAGTCTCTCCCAACTCCCAAGAACATAAATTTACCAGAATGCTGCGCTCATGTCTATACACCTAGTAATACTTCATACCAGCCATCTCACAAGATGATGCTATACACAGAGAGAGGAACAACTTGGAACCTCGTCATATGCGTCTTGCTTGCACGGCTTGTGTTCAGCCGCTTACACTGAAATTTGGGCGTAGAAGGAAGAGGGACAATACGCCCATCCACAGCTGTCGTGCTACAAATGTTCCTCCCTTCCTCATTAGTGAGCCAGAATTCGAGAGTGTAGAATCTACGCGTGTCAAAAAGTAAAACAAAGTTAGCTTCATGCGGCATTGTAATTGTCCTGGTAGGAATGAAAGACAAGTACACTGATAGACTAAAAAAAAATACCAAAAAAAGCTATTTTTAAATTTAAAATGGACTTTGCACATATGAGTGGCAACATTCATTGTAATAATTAGAAGTTTAAAGTTTTCCTTACATTGATAATTGCTCCTCTTATGCTTTAAAATTTTTATTTTTAACCATGGCAAAAATATACCAAATGAAAATCTACCACCCTAACCACGTTTCAGTGTGCACACGTCTGTGGCATTAAGTACAGTTGCACTATTGGGTAACCATCACCCCGATCCATTTCCAGAACTTTTCATCTAAAACTAAAAGTCTGCGCCCACTAAATATCAACTCACCCTTCTCTCTCCAGCTGCTGGCAACCTCAATCGTATTTTCGGTCTGTAAGAATTTAACTTCTCTAGATACCTCATAGGAGTAAAATCATATAGTGTGTTTGGAAAATTTCACCTTACATAATGTCTTCAAGGCTCATCCATGTGGTAGCATGTTACTGTCCCCTCCTGTTTTTAATTCTATGTAATATTCATATTCACACCACACACACACATACACACATTCCTATGTATGTTTATTCCTATGCATGTTTGTTTATTCTTTCAGCTGTTGTCCTACTTTTTCGTTGCTGTGACACAATACCCATATCCACAAATTAGGGAGGAAAGGTATCTTTTGGTTCACAGTTTCAGAAGGTCTAAGTCCATCTGCGGGCAGCCAGCCATGGTGGAAGCAAACGGCAGAGCCATAGAAGGAGAGAACCTGCTCACGGTGCGGCAGACAGGCAGTCAGGAGGGTGAGCAAGGGTGGAGCCAGCATTCTTCCGGGTCATGCCCCTGAAGCGACCCACCCCTCCAGCCAGACCCCCTACAGCACAGGATCAACCCCATGATTGAGACACCTTCCAAACAGGAGGCTTTTGAGAGTCAGTCCAGATTCAAACTCTTCCACCTAGCAGAGGGCAGCTGGGTTGCTGTTATTCCTTGGTTATTGTGAATAATTCTGCTATGAATTTGGGCGTACAAATATTTGAGTCACTACTTCAATTCTTTATAGTTTATACAAAGAAATAGAATTTCTGGATCACACTGATTGTATTTTTATATTATTATTATTATTATTAGTGAGGATTGAAATTAGAGCTTTAGAACTGAGCAAAATTCCCAGCCTCTCCCTACCTTTTTTTTTTTTCAAATTTTATATTTTGAGACAGGATCTCACCAGGTTGTTAAGTTACCCAGGCCAGGCTCAAACTAACAATACTCCAGCTTCAGCTTCTTAGAGTGTATTTTTAATTATTTAAGGAACTGGGGCTGGAAGAATGGCTCTGTGGTTAAAGTGCTTGCTTAGCAAGCTCTAAGTGAAGCCCTAAGTACCTGAGTTTGATTCCCCAGTACCACATAAGATGGGCGTGGTGGCGCATGCCTGTAATCCCAGCACTCAGCAGGCTGAGACAGGAGAATTGCCATGAATCTAAGGCCAGCCTGGGCTCCATAGTGAGTTCAGGAACAGCCTGGGCTGCAGTCAGACCCTGTCTCAAAAATAAATTATATAAATAAACAAGTTGAGGAACCAGTACTCTGTTTTCTACAACAGCTGTACCAATCCATTTTCCTGATGAGGCACATGAATTTCAATTTTTCTGTCTATGTACCAACACTTGTTTTGATTTGTTGTTATTCCTTTTTTAAAATAATAATGATCTGATGGGTGTGAGGTGGTATTTCATTGTGGTTTTGATTTGCATTTTGCTAAGCATTGCTGCATTTGAGCCTATTATGTTTTGCAAGTAATATTTTTAAAGGAAAAAGTTTTGTACTGTGTGCTGGAAACTATGTAGCCACCTCTGCTCTCTGGAAAGTAGGCATAATGAGAAAAGGGCTTTGGATTAATAATCTGAGTGAATGGTGCTTCTCAGTAAGGAGATATTGATCTCTTCTTTCCTATTCTATTGACTGCAGACATAAAAGCAGTCGCTGGCTCAATGAAAGATGTAGAAATGTCTTTATGACGAGAACCTGCCTCACCAGAAGACGCAGCTGGATGGGGAGGTCTGGTGGTGACTTTCACTTGCCTTCCAGTTTCACCTCTCACATATCACGTGCACAAGCTCTGGGCAAACTTCTCTCTTGAGTCTTGGTCACAGAAGGGTTACAGGTGTGAAGGCCAGGGTGTGGTTATGGGGGCTACCTGCAGACGGGCCAGCATTATCTTGGAAGCCATTTGCCTTTTTGAGGCATTACATGACTTTTGAGCCAGCAGGATGAGAGAAGGAAGAGTTTGTCTTTCAGTGAAGGGGACTGGGTCACTTCTCCCGGCTCAGAGAGTTCTGAGGGATCTGAAGACTCAAGATTCTCATGTGCATGCATCCAAACATCCCCATCCTAAATCTCTAGATGTTTTTCTTTTTCTTCCAGATTGGTGACTTTGGCCTAGGAGACTTTGCTAGGCCGAGAGTTCATCCATCTTTGAAGTCTGCTTCCTTGCAGTTAAGGCTGGGTCTGGTCTTCAGGAAGTGAAGATCTTTTCTAATGCTTCCATATTCTCTAGTTCTCATGTTCTGTTGTAAATGAGTGATTGATCACCCTGTACCTGTTGTTTTCTTTTTGCAAAACTCTGGGGTTTAGCAACAGCAGCAGTAACAACTTCTATTTATATAAAACTTACTGTAATTATAAAATTATTATGTCCCTGCTGCTAGGAGGGATGAGATACTCATTGGCATCTCACTAGTGGGTGATTCTGATTCTAGCACTTCATTCCTGGGGTCGGGTTTCTAGGACACTCCCGATGCCAACAGTTTTAGGCTGAGTTCCTTAAAAACCATCTGGTACAGGGACTGAAAACACACATGATTTGTTGAGGGACTGCTCAAAATCTTAAGGATTAAGAAGTGGGGGATAAGGAAGGAGAAACAACCAGGCAAGGATATAGTCTCAGGTAACACCTAGCTGCGGCCAGATCCAAGGTGGTTTGTGTAGAGGGGAAGGAGTCTGAAGTGTGTATCACAACAGGGAGTTCCCTAAATTGAGATAAGGAAGTCAGTCCCTTGGGCCCCAGTATCAGTTAATCTTTGGCTCCAGGGTACCCCCAGGATGGTTTCCTAGGTAACATGACTTTCGCTGACTAAGCACAGTTCTCCAGTGAAGGAGACATTGTGAGCCATTAGCAGCCAACATGCACAGTACTCAAAGCAACAAGCCCCGGCTGACCACATGATCTTTCACTCATCTATCTAATTGGAGGCAGGGTCTTGCTCTGCAGTCCAGGCTGGTCCTGCACTTACAGTGTAAGTCAGGATGGACTCCAACTCATGGCAGTCCTCCTGCCTCGGCCTCCAGGGTGCACCACCACACCCAGTGACCAGTCGTGGGATTTTTATCCCTCTGATTTCTAGCTGGGCTGGAAAAAAATCTGGTCACAAGGAAAAAAGGAACCAGGTCAGAGTACTGATTTCCCTTCCCTCCGTAAGACAGCCCTGTTCATGTGATTTTCTTCTTCAGGTTCTGGTAACTAACTTCCGCTTCCTTCATCCCATCAGGCCTCAGTGCTTCACATCTCTTATAGCTTCGCTAAGCTCCACCTACATCTTCATTAAACTCTACTTGAATTACTTAAGTGAGCTGTGACCTAACTCAGCAAGTGTGGGGGTCTTACCACCACACAAGGGCCGGGGGAGAGGAAAGGTGAGCGCGTGCGGCTGGGCCCCCTCCTCCCAAGAGTACCAGACCCAGCCGTGAGTCTGTTGAAGCAGGAACTCACTTTACTCAGGAAGTACAGAAGCTAATATAGGGAAGAGGGAGAACGCAGTAAGGAGGGGAGAGCAGGCGATTGGACGTGATGTCTACGTAAGCGGGCGTTAAGCCAATCAGCGAGATGTCCATGCAGGCAGGCGGTGGGTGCTCGTAGTAGTATTGGGATCATGCCTGATCCACCAGGGCAGAAACGGCTTGGTCCAATCATCTTCCTTGGTAAACAACCGAGGTGGCCGCCCTGGGATTTCCGGCAGGCCCTCTCTTAGATATCACCCCACAAACAAGCTGGTGACAACTGATGGGACCAAGGAAGAAAGAAGTTTAGCTGTTACGATAAGTTGCATAAAAATCCTTCAAAGTGTTTTTGAACAGAAGAATGAAATAATCTGATTATTTCTGAAGTCTCAATTTTGATTTCTCTTATACTTGTGTTATGTTTTCTAACTTTTTTTTTTTCAAAAGACAGGTGTTACATTTTCTTTTTCTTTCTCTTTTTGCTCTGTAGTCCAGGCTGCTTCAGAACACATGGCAATCCTCCTTCTTCCGAGTTCTGGGTTATAGGTGTGCTACCACACCCAGCCAGGCTGCTACATCCTATGACCCTTCATGTTCTCAATATTTCATAATTTCCATGTGTAAGGAGTAATTTGGGTATGAAACCCTTGAGTCAAAGTTACATCCTCATAAGTCTACAGATGTAGTTCTAGTTTAGTGTTAGAGAAGACAGAGGCAAGCCCGACATATCTAACGTTTTTCCAGCCTCAATGCATACATGACTTATATGCATTACCGTTTCTTTCGTCACAAATTATTTTTGCTTGTTTCATTCTTAGCTACCCCTCTTGTCTCCAAAACATACTTATGTTTTTACCTCCCTTTCCCCCCTTATGAGTTACAGAGACCTTGTCTTTCATCTGATCATAAATACTGGCACACTCAAAATAAAACTAGTTCTTATAGGACAGCATTTTCCAAATCATGGTCTTCATATTTTCACGATAATGGACTCATTCGTTCAAGATTACTGGAGTACATGCTATGACACTGGCTGTGATAGTGAGTGGTCTGGGATCTATTGAAGACAAAGGAGACAGAAATCCATCTGTAAGAAGCTTATAGGGGAAGGAGAGAAAGGTGATGCAATTTAGATACTATGTTAAGAGAATTAAATGTTCTGGGAAAACAGAAGGTCACTGGATGAAGTGCTCACTCAGTAGGTGACATTTTCATTTATGGCATCGAACATGGAGCTGAAGGCTTTCAAACTGAGCCGTCCTCCAGCCAATTTTTATTTCTGATTTTGAGACTGAGTCTCAATAAGTTGTTCAGGCTGGGCTCAAATTTGTGATCCTCCTGCCACGGCTTCCCAGAGGGCTGGGATTATAGGCCTGTACCACAATGCCCGGCTAAAACAGGGTTGATCAAAATTTGAAGGCATTCAAGGGCCTTGTCCATGCAGCTGTGTGAGGAAGTGCTCTTCAGCGGTGCAAGGTCCCCACGCAGGAGCGTGCTCAGGGCTGGGGGACAGTGGGGCTGCAGCAGAGCGAGGGAAATGCAGGCAGTGAGGTCAGATGGTACCTTGGGAGTCTGTCCTGACAGCTTGCGGGCACCTATAGGGATTCTGGGTTTCACTGTAAGGAAGACAAAACAGGATACCATTGGAGAATTTTGAGCAAAAGAATGGCATGATCTGATTAAATTTTGAAAGAATTATTTTCATCATCCTGTTGAGAATGGACAATGGGGAAGTGGTAGAAGCCTGAGGTGGTTAGGAAAATGCCATACGTCAGGAGCAAACCAGTGGGTGGCAAGAGTGGGAAACTGGCCAGAATCTTTCCTGATGACAAGGGTCACGAGGGAACGGAAGGAGTTAGTATGAACTCAGTTTCTGGCCCAAGCAAGGGAGGGATTCCATGGCCATTACCCAAGATGAGACAGAATGCTTGTGGACGCACGTGAGGCGGCACACTGGAATTTTTAGTCATATTAAATCTGAAATGAGTAAAAGCATAGATCTCCAAGTATTGCAAGAAGCTGAATTCAAGGGAAGACAGTGGGGCTCGTTAGCACAACGACGCGGTTTCGTAGTACAGGATTAGGTGAGACCACGAAGGGAACGTGTGCAGAGTGGACCAAGAGCAGAACCCAGACGGTAACTGCAGTGCTAAGGGCCAGGCAGAAAAGGAGGACCAACCCGCAGAGCGAGAAGAAACGAAGCCCGAGGATTGCATGAAGGGCAGGAGCTGCCCACCATATCAAAGGCTGCTGATCTGCACAGATGGGGGCTGAGATGGGACTGCTAAGTTCAGCCACGTGCACATCACCAAAGACTTTCACAACAGCAACACTGGTGCAGTGTTCTGGCAAAACCCCACCGAAGTGCTTTAGAGAATTGGAAAGAAGATTGAAAACCGTCTATACAGCCCAATCTGTCAGAGACCTCTGCTCTTAGGGGAAGACCTAAACAGATAAGAGTAGAAGGGAGACTTATTAGGCAAGAGAAAAGGAAGGAGAGTAAGGTGGGTAGTAGGGGGCACTGATACGATCAAAGTGCATCACACACAGTGAACCACTTCTCCCCCAAACGTGTGAAACCAGGGAGGAGAGTGGGTGACGGGTGATGGGGGAAATAAAGTGTTATGTGCGTGTATACAAATGCCAAAATGGAACCAGAGAGTACTAATACAAATGTGGAAAAGAAACAGAAGCAAAGATAGGAAGTGGAAGGTGACAGGCCAAGTGGAGAAAGAAGGAAACTGGACTTCGTGTTTTGTTTTGAAGAAGGAATGAGGAGCAGCAAGTTTGTGCATCGCTAGGGATGGTCCAGGAGGATGTTTTCAGTGTTGCTCACAGGCCCCATGTGCATATTTTTAGATGTCCTCAGTGAGATCCGGCCCTATTGCTCAACAGGGTAAGTGCACTGCCCTTGGCCTGCCCCGCTGTACATCTGGCTATTGGTGAAAATCTCTTCTTTTGTCACTGCTGAAAAGCTTACAAATATTCACCAGCCCTTGGCAGTTTCCAGCATTTACTGGGCATTTGCTAAGAGAGACTGGTGAGTTTCGGAAGGACCTGGCCTTTCTGCCTGGCTCCTGCACACGCTGACAGTTGATCAACAGCATCGTCTCAGGACGCCCTAGGGAGAGCACTTCCAAACTCCGCTCCCTACTGGGGCACTCTGTGGAGACTACACGCCTCAGGGCACAATGTGCCCAAGACCATAGTTCCATGCCTTTTCTGGAGTATTAATAGCATAAAGGCTATTAGCACGTGGACACAGGGAGGTGGGAGATAGTGCTCACGACTGGCAGCACAGGGCCATGGTGGGCAGGAGGCCAAGTTCTCTGATTGGGACCAAAATCAGCCCGTATTCTTCCAAGTACACATCTCTGAGGCGAAGCAGAGGAGCTCACCAGCATCTCTCCCCTTCGTTCAGACTCCGATTTTACAGTGAGAAATTCCTCCAGGACTTTAGCCATAGTTTGTATTCTGAGTGTTTGGGTGTTTTTGGTGAAAGAAAACCTTTTTTCTTTCTTATTTATCCTTCATGTACGTCATTGGGCAACTGAAATGGATTAACCCGGAGAGGATAGCGCAGACGTCACTGCTAAACTACGTCATGCTTGGGAATTAAGGCAACATTTCACACACTGAATAAGCCAAAGTGCTTAGTTTTTGTTTTCTATGAAATAGTTTATTCTGCTGTTTATTATGGAGAGTCTATAAATACATACTGATATGATTTGCAAATCTGCTCAAAAATGGTTGAGCTGAAGAGCTGGGGAACGCGGCACAGCGCAAGGGCATGCACTCATCTCCCACCACACATCTTCCCACTTAGCATAACAGTTCAATTAAGAAGTGGGGACTATAAAGTAATGACGTATACCCAAGAATAAATTTAAGGGCTTGAATTTTCCTATAGTTTGTTTTCCAACATTTGACTAACATATCTGATTTATGCAATTTACTTTGTAGCCTTAGAACGTTTTGCACTTAAGTTTGATTTTATGATCTCTTCAAGTGAACTTAGAGGAATGTTAAATAATCAGAAATTTTCTTACTCGACTCTTGTAAGAACACTGTTATTTCCAGGTAAAGGCTGAGGGCTCCACTGCTACGCCAGTCCTTTCACCTCTCTAGTGAACATGGTGCAAGTCACCTCTCTCCAGCCCCTGGGCACCTTTGTAACCTCTGAGGCACATTCATAAACCACACTTTTGTCCTTCTGTCTAGCATTCGCCACATATACAGCTTTGTGCCGGGGGTTAGGAGACACAGAGCCAGGGTGCAGTCCTGGCTTTCTCAAGCACGCATTTATATTCCATAAAATAGGGTCAATCAGACTTAGACTTCTTATTTATTTTGAGCCAGGATCCCGCTCTGTAGCCCAGGCTGGTCCTGAGCTCACTGGTGTAGCCCAGGCTGGCCTTGGACTCAGGACAATCCATCTGCCTTTGCCTCCTAGTGCTGGATTACAGGCACGTGTGACCACATCCAGCTTTATGTGGTGCTGGGGAATCAGACTCAGGGCCTTGGCACTTGCAAGGCAAGCGCTTTAACTGCTGTGCCATTCCTCCAGCCCTAGACTTTCACTTTTAATTCCTACTGATTTGTTCTAAGCAGCTTCTAAGAATGAAATTGTCAGAATTAAAATGTCTGTACCTCAGCCCTCAGTTTATTTGATTTCCAGGGGGAAAACAATCAGATCAGATTAAGACGACAACAAATTTAAGAAGGTCCACCTGGGTGCATTAGCAGAGGTCTGTAGTTCCAGGACCTTAGGAGGCTGAGGGACAGGTAAGCCCAAAAGGTTGAAAGCAGCTTGGATAACACAACAAGACCCCATCTCAAACCAAAACTAAACAGAAAAAAAAAAAAAGGGCAAATCCTCCCCCAGCACCGTCTGGCTACAACATGGACAAAGCCACAAAGGTTGAAACAAGACTTCTGGCACCCCCCTGCTCCTTAGGAGCCAGGCTTTACATTGCTCTGTGGCACAAATCAGAGCTGCATGCTGCATTCTTAAACAAATGTATCCAGATTAATTCACCCTCCTCCTTGGCACTCATGGAAAAATAGAACGGACTTCATCACTTTCCCATGTGAAAACAAAAAATCAGATTACTAGAACAGTCCATGACCTGGCGGTACTTTGACTCAATACAATTAAGGACATCTAATAGCATTTGTCTCAACATGGAAAAACAATTTCTTGCATATTTTCTAACCAGAATGCATTCACAGATGTAGATACAGAGCAGTGTGCCAGGCATGTTTTAGAGGATACTGGCAATGAGACTCCAATTTCTTTTTATTCTTGTCCTCTCAGTCTGTACATTTATAAGCATTTACAGGATACCCACATGCTATACAGAATTGAAAGATGAACCAACAAGAGAATTTTCTAATGCTGACTACAGAAATGCAAAGAAAGGCAGGGGGGCATCAGCAATCCCAGGTGAGCAGGGCGTTTTCATATGACGTACATTAATCAGCTTCCCTCCACTTTAGATAAGGATCCATCTTCAATATTGAACTTTCCTTTAATGAACAGATTTCCCAGTTAAAAAAAATCCTTGAGCTATTTCCAGTGAGCTTTATTAAGACAGAGGAGTCAAAAACCACAGATAGTATTAAGTTATAATCAAAGAAATAAATTAATGAGTATTATAACCACAGAATTGCTGCAAGGCAACTGGCACCTGTCATTCAACATAAATCACAAGGATGTTTCAGGCAGAAATATCATGACCTGATCTCACTGGGTATCAACTAATATTTGCAAAACTACTTGAAATTTCCTGTTGATCTTCAGTGTTGTTAAACAGTGACAGTTTTGATGGTGGGAAAACTTCATTTTTTCAAGTGCAGGATGATCTGAGCTGAATGAAAAAAAGAAGGATTAAGGGAGGGAAGGAAGCAGGCCCGGATCAGTCTGAACAGCTGTTTCTCTCCTGTTCTGATTAGAAGGCTCACGTCTTCAACGTCACCACAGGAACATCATACACATGCCAGCCCCTTTAAGGGTTTCAGGATTAATTAGGTACAAGAAAGATAACATGATACACTGTGGACCTAAGCCACCGTTGTTGCAAAGCTCTTAAAAGTCACACATCCACACTAATATTCTCAGTAAGAACACAAAGACCACTACATATAAATAGTATTGTCATATAAATATTTCCTTTATTTTTCATGATTAAAATTTTAAAAATACTTTCATAATTTTAATAATTATTTCTTCAAAAGTGGCATGCTGTATTAAAAGACACACTGGAAATGTTAAGTCTTCTTAAGAAACAGTCTTTGTTTTCACGAACAGATATTGTAAAGAAGCCAGGTCTCTAGACCTACTAATAGAAAACAAACCACTCACAAGCTTAATTCCAGTCCAAATAAGAGACAGACATATTCTTCCCATCCCATTAACATGTTTTCAATCCTGAACTACCAGCTACTGAAACTGTGAAATGCGCCTTTTCCTTGGTACCTTCTCTTGTCAAAGGGCTCGTCAGCAGCCCACACGCTGGCCACACTCCCTGGCACCCAAAGAGTGAGGAGTTAGTCTATGACATGTAAAATCTGTCTTTTTTCAAATGTTCTGAGCAAACGGTAAGATTTACACTCATATACACATCTTGCTAACTTGCAAGTGTCTGGGTGCCTCTTAGTCTGCTTTCTCCCTTCAAGGCTCTTCCCACTGTGAACAGTACATTCTTGTTCCTCACTTCTAATACTGTAGAATTAAACACAAAACAGAAACCATCAAATTCTATGATTCTCGCACTTTGAGTTAAAATGACCAATGTTGTTAACTCTCTTACATAAGATTATTTTCTCCTTTTAAATACCGGTGGTTTCCACTAACCTTACTTCTAATTTCAGATGTCCACGTACACAAGTCTGCATCTCCAATTTTATTGTTTCCTCCTCACACACATTAGTATTTTACTTGTACTTACTCAGCAGTACAAGGAGGTTGGCACATTTTAAAATTAACATTTTGTCATCATAAAAACCACCAGGGATTAACAGCAACCCCTCAGCATTTAACTGCTCACTGACTCACAGTCGACAGAGACAGCCAATGCCCAGCTTTTTTACTACTTACTATTGCTGGCTATTGGCCAACGGCCAGCCTCTTTTACTACTTACTATTGCTGGCTGTTTTTATACTTGATTATGTAACATCCATCTCCCCACGGACGATTGAGAATGAAAAGACATAAAATTTAAAACAGATGATGTTGCTAGCTTTAGCACTTCTGGTAGAAGAGCTAGTTACAACTGAAGAGAAAAACTATTAGCAAAAGTAAAATTAAGAAAGAAGTCACCCATGGATTTCACTTAGAGTAAGACAGGTCCCTCCTTATTGGAGTGTAATAACAACAGACTGGACCATGACTCGTAGCCATATGTTGGTCATTTTCAAATACCTCAATATTTTCCGATAATTTTAGTATCGTCAGGTCTATGGTGTCATACTATGCTTTTTACAGTTTACATTTTCTACTTCCATAATCCAAATACTAAAAAATTACTACACCTTCCCTTATACAGTAGCAAAGCGTAGGTGTACTGGAATGTTTTTAGTTATAGAGGAAGGTAGAAACATTTACAACATTTAGTTTTTGTTAAATCCATAAATGTGAAAATTGCTTCCAAAGCTACTGTAGGAGGAAAAGAATGGTGATCTTCTTGCAAATATCAGTGGGATGGCTACACATTATGTTAGCACAGTGATTCGGACTGTGATATGGGCTTCCTGACCCCCAGCCTGAGCTCATCTTGATGCAACGATGAGACTCTTGATGCCACTAAAATACTAGTCTGAAATATTGTCATCAGTGTTTAACTATATATACAAATAATGAACGGGCAAGTATCTAGTTTCAAATTAGATCCTTGGAATACAGCAAAATAGTTCTCTTTGCTTTAAACATTAATTATTCAAAGCACATCTGTTGGAAGAAGATAACTGGACATTCTCAATGCTCCAATTTGAAGAGATACTTGCCTCTTAATTTCTTGAAAAAGTAGTTTTGAAAGTTATATACATAGGTTTCATTTAAATTATGCAGCAATCTTTTATTATTATTCTCCCAGATCTTGTTTAATGAGGATCTCTGTCATCAAATCAAGAACGATATTTCACAACTATAAGAACTGTAAGAGAAAAAAATGAAAAAAGTCAAAATCATATTCATATGTGATGCTAGAAGCACTACACCTAACTGCAGCTGTGTTTACTTTTGGAAAGGGGTAATAAGGACTCAGCTTCAACCTGTATTATTACATAAGAATAAGAAAAGGAAAAGCAAAACTATAAAGTGATGCAAATGTCTAACACTAACATTAGCATCTCGATCAAATTATGGCATAGTAACATGTAGCTGGTAAACTATTTTAAAAATGCTCAAGGCATGGGAAATGTTCACAATACATTTATTACAAAAATACATATTATTTTCAAAAATAAAACCACAGGAAAAGATCAGACACATACATCATGGTTACACTAACAACATTACCTCTGGTAAGATTACGGCTGAGCTTACTTTCTTCTTGCTATTCCACACTGTCTGCCATACGTGGCTGGTTTTTGTGAGTTTAGATACTTATATTCCATAAAATGATCTCAAACACTGTACTAGTGACTACTGACCCAGTGTTCCTTGGTAAAATGCGGGGTTAAGTTCCTGTAAGCCTCTGGCTACATTTTTGTCACCCAATCAGTATAAAACCTTGTTTTATGTGGGCTTAGTGTAAAGGAATCTTATTTAATGTACAGTACCGATTCAGTAATACTGAACTCAAGGCCAACAATGCAGCAAGAAGCTTGAGCAGTTTCTTAGTGTGCACTTTCGGCCAAGGCGTATCGCAGCCCTCTGGCCTAGTAGCACTAGTCAGCACTTCAGGAATACGACAAGAGGTCATCTTTAAACCATGAAATCACAACACATGGCAAGCACAGTGCTACACAGACCACAGAAAGGACACTTTTTAGGTGATGACAAGGAGGCAGACTGCCTCAGCTGATTTTAGCTGAAATTCTGAAGATCTGGAGATTCAAAATACTTGCTGCTCTGAACTCATCTACGAGTGACTGTAAAAACAACACAGGAACTGATTTGGGGCTCACAACTAAGTTTCAGCTAGTAAGTGAATTCACAACCACAGAATCCACATATAATGAGACTGGGTCATATTTCTTTTTAACAAACCTTTTCTGTTTTAAAGCAGAATAGTCTCATAAAATTTTTTCAAGTGATTATTTTGGGGCACCTTTTAGATCTTCATAAAATTTCTGAAAATAAACCCATGAAGAAAGGTAAAAATGATTTGGCCTTAAAAAGGATTTTAAGGAAAAAAGAGAGGAAGGAGTTACCCTTTAGTGAGTAAAATCAAGTTCAAATCCAAAACAAAATAAAAATAATCCCAAGAATTTAACTAGATTTATCCTAATCCAGTTATCATCAGATGCAAACTGCCACACCTAAATGATAACAGTGAACAAGAACTGAACTTTCCTAGGTGTAACGGATCAGATTTGACCTTGGACAAATCAGCCTACAACATTTTGGGGGAGACTGATGGTATGTGAAGAGTCTGTCTTGGCAATCTGACAAAAGATATAGACCCTCTCCCCATATATTGACAGAGAAGTTCACATGTATTTTTAGAAATCCACAAATTCTAGGTTAAGGCTTTTAAGTCAGCTCAGAAGTTAGTAATCTTGGTGTTAGACATACTAGGTCAACTGAAAATAAATTACAAGGGATTAAAATAATACTAAACAAATAACTACAAAAAATAATAATCCAGTAAATACTTACTGATGATCACTAGCAAAAGGATAACAGCAACCAAAGCCATGATGGCTTTTATCTACAATACACAAAAAAGGTAGATGAAAGAGACTGTTTGACTTGTTAATAAAAAGCCAAGACTACCTATCTGTTCTGCAATTTACCACAGTATATTAACTCATCAACAAACAGGCACATTCACTGAAAGGTTTCAATTTCTTTCTAATACAAATTTGCTGACTATTTTGCATACTTTGGTAACACAGTTCTCCCAAATTTGAGAATTTTTGTTTTGCTCACTTTTATTGTTCAAGGCTGTCATGCACAATAAACAGTAACAGAGAATTCATGGGTTATACCTTCTTGTCTGTGCTTTTACATGTGTATTTTGAATATGATGCCCGAGACAGTATATGACAGCTGAGCAACTCTGTTCCCGTTTCAGCATGTGATAACAAAAGCAGTCAGCTCAAATGGTGTAACACACAGCGATCCTCCCAGACCGTAAGGAGCCATGTTCCTTTTGAATGTGCCCCACATGGGTGCCTGAAGCCCTGGCGAGCACCTCATCCTATACATACTATGTTTTTTTTCTACACATGCATGGTATGATAAAAATATGATAAAATTTAACTTATACACTAGGCATAATAAGAGAATAACAACAATAAAATAGAACAACTATAACAATATTTGTAATAAAAGTTATGTAAACTTACTTTTTTTCTTGAAAGAGTCAAGACAAATACTACTATCTGGAGGCCCAAGTTGACCATGGATAAACTCTGGGAACTCTGAGAAACTGAACTGTGGCTGAGGTGGGAGGGATGCTTCTGTATGTTAGGGATTGTATTTTACAGGACTTATTCTCAAAGTATAGGAGAATAATGTTAGAGTTTTTTCTCTCCTTACTTTTTCCACAGCATTTAAATCTCCATTTCAACACTGTGTATCAGGCTGTTCATGAATAATTTGAATAAATAACCTGTCTGAGAGTACCGTACTTGTCAGTCTTCCAGGAGAGCGGGAGAAAGTTAAGATTAGTTTTCAGCTGCTGGCCACTTTAAAGTTCATGCTATTTTCCTATATAAAACTGTCACATCATTTCTATGAATTAAAAGCATTTTTCATAATTTTCAGATAACTGATTAGAAATTTACTCAGAAAAAACGTTATAGATGAAAGACTAGCGAGTATGAAAAATAGATATATTAATGAAATGTTTCTAAAAACAGAATGCCTGGTGATATTTTATGGGGAAAACCCATGAGAGTAACAAAGCGACCCATAGAGTATATGGAAACTTTGCAATATGTCCATCAGTGCCCATTAAAATTAGTAATGGTAATAACCAAAAAAATGTTGCACACAATAGGAGCTCTATTTTCAGTAGTTATTTGGGCTTGCATTATACCATAAAGTACTTAAATCCTTTACTTGACATAAAAATATTTCTAAAGTACTCTAAAATATATTTTCTACTTTATTCAATATATACATTAGTTTCCCTTTTAATATGAATTTAAGCTACACTTAATTTCAGAAAACCTAAGTTGGGGTATCAGTATCTGCTTGAGAACACCTCAGTGACTAGAGCTTCTTCCTTGGATTTTCAACACTGGTCAGGCACAGGAAACGCACTCTCCTTTCAAATGCCATGGGCAGAACTGTCCTCAGAGCCCCAGGGCACCCTAGACACTGAAGAGGGGTCAGTAATCCTCTTTTCGCACTCATTGAAAAATGTATTCGCTTACTTATTTTTAAAGCCAAGTTTATTGAGATATTCTTCACATAGAATAAAATTCATAGTTTCAGAAGTACATTTTGACGGGTTTTGACAAATACAGCTGTTCACCACTATCAAAACCAAACAGAGGTTGTTTCCACCACTGACCCAAAGGTGCCCTCACATGCCTCTCTCCTTTTGCCAGTGGCAAGTGCCAATTTGTGCTCCATTCCTATATCCCTTCTCCTAGAACTCTCCCTAACCAGCAGCGTAGAAGTTAATCCAGAAAAGGGAGGTGGGAGAAAGCTGCCCCACGCAAGCCCCGGCACAATGCCTACTGGTGTGGCGCTACTGAGGACTCAACACGGCACCTGGAGGGCACCAGCTACTCTAAACCAGCTTTGTTAGGTTAGAGCACAGGGCTGATGCTGTCAGCGGACCCTAAAGGTCCCACAGAATGCCTACAACATAATGCAGTGTTTTAGAATCTCCTAAAAGTACACTATTCCATTGATCTGAATCATTATGAAATACAAAACAAAGATCTTCTGATAAGGTTAAAAAAATCTAGGCAAAATTCATACTGTTTTTTTGTGTCTGTCTGAATATGACATGTGTAGTGTGGGAGAAGTAGTGAGAGGCTCATAAGACTTGCTTTTCCAAACTAGCCTAGAAAACAGAAAATTGCTCTAGAAGTAAAAACATTAAAGAAAATAGAAAATTGTTTAAAGAATAAAAAAATTAAAATGGAAAAACTTCCTTCAGTTCTATTTTTGGAAGTAAGTGCATTATTTAGTGGGTAGACAGACAAAAACTAGGTGAAATCAAAGCAACTTTTTAAAGACACTCTTACCACATAGAAAGTCAGGCTTAGAAAACTATTGCTGAAGACTAGAAAAAGTGAGCTCAAGTTTACGATTTTCAACGAAGCCAAAACTTACACCCAGCATCAGGAAAAGAAAATATTTGCTCACTTGATGTGAAATTCACAATTTTCAGAGAGAAAGAGAGAGAGAGAGAGAGAGAGAGAGAGAGAGAGAGAGAGCGAGAGAGAGAATTTAATTTTTTTCATAGGAGACAGGGCCTCACTCCGTAGTCCTATAGTTTGGCTGGTCCTGAACTCACTATGCAGCCCAGGCTGGCCTTGAACTTGAACTCACAGCAATCCTCCTGCCTCAGCCTCCTGAGTGCTGGGATTACAGGTGTGTGTTACCATGTCTGGGTTATGTGGTCATGCCCAGGTTATGTGGTGATGGAGAATCAAACTCAGGGCCTTGCATTAAAAAGCACAGGCCTGTAATTCCAGTAACCTGGTGGCTGAGGCAGGAGGATCATGAGTTCAAAACCAGCCTGGACAACTCAGGGTCGCTTAACAAGACTATCTCAAAATCAAACAAAGAAAAAACCAAAAGAACTTAAACATTTTCTGCTTAATGATTAGTAATCACACTTGATTTTTCTTTTTTTTTTTTTGTGGTATGGGGGACTGAACCCAGGATATTTGTGATACACTACATTTCCAGCTCTTTTTAATGTTTTTACTTTAAACACGGTCTTATTAAGTTGCCCAGTCCTGAGCCTGAACCTGTGACCCTCTTGCACAAGCCTCTCAGTGCTGGAATTATAGGAATGGGTCACTGGGCCTGGTTAGCCATGCCTAAATTGGGAAGCAAATTCTTTTCTAGAAAATGTTCTGTAGAAGTGTCAGTGTACAATGATTCTTTTCCTTGATAAAAATTTATTTCTTACCTCTGTGGAATGGTGAGCATTATGGGATTTTCCCCTCAATTCCCCTTGCCATAAAAGATTCTGACACACAGGCTGCTTTTACTGTTTCTCTCTCGACAGAAAATTTTTCTCTGTAGCTTCCATTTAATTTTTAAGATATATCCCTACAATGCTACACGTTCTTCCAAAAGTACTATTAATAAGTTATAAAAATGCGTATGTATTATAATAAGGTTAGAAGTGGCTAAGTTTTAATAAAATGTAGATTACTTTTATGAATACATCTATGAAGAATGAATTCAACAAACAGTTACTGAGTTCCTACCACATCCCAGGTTCCAACAACATTACAGTACGTAAGACAGCTGGAGTCCCCATCCTCACAGCATCTCTGGAGGCCCTCGTCTCTTCCTATCTTGGAATACTGCTTGAGATGCTAGGCCACCTACGTGACGCCTTCTGATTTACTTACTTTGCATCCACGCCACCACATCTGCCTTCGCAGTTGTTTGGATCTGTTGCTAAAAGCAGTCGCATTATCCGACAAGCTTTCTGTATCACACAGAGGAGAGAAGAATTAAACAACACAATAGGATTCTTTTATCTAGTTTCACAAGGGCAAAATATTAATTTTCTACTTCTGCAAATTTGTTCCCGTCTAAGCATGAAAACAATTTCCTCTTTTTCCTCCACCCGCAAATTCTGACATTCTGCCCTAAAAAAAAAAAAAAAAAAGCACTCTTGTAGGTCAGTTTGTTTAATGTATTTTTACTATAAGATTAAGACAAGTCAGGTTCTCAATCCTTACAAATAAATTTATAAATTCTGGTAAGAAAATATTCTTTAAGAAATAAAGGGACTGGGAATATAAATCAATTGTAGACCATCTGCTGTGCAAGTGTCTGGTCCTGGGTACAATCCCCAGAACCAGGAAAAAAAAAATAATCATACACACACACACACACACACACACACACACACACACACACACACATTGGCACATCTCCATTAAAATGCATGTGGAGAAGATTAGGTTGTTATAAACCATAAGGATTGATTATGAAGGAAAATAATAGTTCTAAAAGTGATTAAGCAAGTTTTTGTTTAAGAATTAATCAAATATTCACCCATTTATCAAACAATGTAAAAGGCTACTACATGCCTAGAATTTTACATGCAAGACATTAACACCTGCCAATAAAGAAAGGTTAATACGCTACCACAGAAGGCAAAAACGATCAGGCTTTCAGCCACTCATCAGTCAAACCATATCTGAGTGCCTAATCTGTGCCAGGATCTATAACAAGTACAGACATTGACATCTGTTACTAAAGAAAGGTTACTAAGTTATCAGAGAAGACATAAAATAAAAATACCAGTTATGTCTAAAACAAGTGTTGAAAAAAGTGATTAGACCTTTACGCCTTGAGATCATAAGAAACATAAGCACATCAATATAAATAGGGCAAAATAAAAATCTCTTCAACAATAAAGTTGAGCATTTGCAACAGAGAAAGAAATAATGCAATAAGGTGACTCAAACTCAGCTTAAAGTTAAACCATGAAATCATAACCTGAATACTCAAATGCTAATTTCCTAAGTTGAGGTTCCTGGCTAGACAAGAAGAGACACAAAACGTGTAGATCAAAGTCAGGAAACAAGGGCCGCATCCATACCTGACTTGTCCTGTAGCTCGTCTAGTCTCTCCCCTCTCTCTATCACCTTTGTAATATTTTCTTGCATGACATCGATAACTTCATCCACTTGATTCTGAACACTAGTTTAAAAAAAAGTTATTTATTCTTAAGAATGTTCACAACTTTTGGAGATTTTATTACACATGACAGAAAACAAATATCAGAGGATTATAGTTTATTATTAAACTATAAAATTTAAGTAGTGGGCTTGCATGCTCAAGATGATTAAAGACAACATCAACTGGGCCAGCCGTAGATGCCTGTGACCTCAAGTGCTTAGGAGGCTAAGGCAGAAGGATTGAAAACTGGAGGTTAGTCTACGCAATTTAGTAAGACCCTGTACCAAATAAAAAGTTTTTAAAATGGGCTGAGAATGTAGCTCAGCGGTAGAGTGCTTTGCTGGCCCGGCATGTAGGAAGAGCTAGGTTAATCCTCAATACCCACAGACAAACAACAATGAAAACAACACAATATAAAGTAATATTCAACTGAGAGATAATTTTTAGCCTTCTGTCTAATAATACAATATTTAGATACTGACGGATTCAAAAGTACTCTTACACTTAAGTAACAATGATTATGCTGGTGATAATCCCCAACTTGTGCATCCACTGATTACTGCCCACAGCCTTCAGGAATCATCACAGCTGCCCAGAGGGCTGTGCTTTCCACACATTATTCCAAGAGAGACTTGAAGACAAAAGCGCAACCAAGCAGAGACATGGAGAATTCTCTTCTGCCCAGACAGATCTGAAAGAGCTTCAGAATCTCTAAGATGTCTTGTTGCAAATCCTTATTCCCAAACAGGTTACTACTACCCATCGACATACTTTTTGTTCTTTTGGTTTGGTTTGGTTTTGGGGGTCAGGATCCCGCTCTGTAGTCGAGTTCTGTTTTGAGCAAGGTCCTGCTCCTGCTCTGTAGGCCAGACTTACTATGTAGTCCCGGTAGGCCTAGAACTCACACCAATCCTCCTGCCTCAGCCTCCTAAGTCCTGGGATTACAGCTGTGTGCCATCACGCAGAGTTTATGTGGTAGTGAGCAATCGAACCCAGGGGCTTGAGCTTGCTAGGCAAGTGCTCTAACCACTGAGATATGCCACAACCTCAGCTATCATTAGCCTTTACTCAGTGATATAAAATCTGATTATGTTTCCATATTTCAAGATGTGTCCATACCCATAACACAAGTTTAACAGAAGATCTTCTGTAATGTAAAGGCTAATTCTTTTAATAAAACGAGATGCCTTAGGATTTTTAAACATTTTCATACTAGTTACATACTCTGATTTCTATGTGTATTTTGCATTGTCATATTCCCACTGTTAGGCTCTAACACAAGGCCACAGAAGCAGACACGCTTCCCATGTCATGTGAAGGTGACACATAACCTAACACAAAGTAAGCATTCAACACATATTTTCTAATCTAAATTAAACATTTCACTCATTCAAAAACCATTTATTAAGAAGCCATGCTTTCATCAAAGACACCAACATGAAGATTTCGAGCCTGATCTTTAGAAAAATTACAGCCTTGGGGTGTGTGAACAAATACCCAATGATTATAAGTTTGTGTCACATGCTATCATGAAAGGAAACTCATGATGACAGTTGAATTTGGCTTGGATCAGTAACGGCATCAAGATTCGGGTGCTAGCTAGGCCCAGTGACACAGGCTTGTAATCTCAGCACTCTAGGAGGCTGAGCAGGAGGATCCCAAGTTTAAGCCCAGCCTGGACAACTTAGTGAGACCCTGTCTCAAAAAAATAATAAAAAGGGGCTGGGGATGTAGCTCACAGCAAACACTATGTTCAATCCCCAGTACTGGGGGGGAAAAGATTCTGGTGCTGAATCTTGAGGAATAAAGATGAACTGTGCGGAATAAAGGAGGTAGTATATAGTGGGTAAGTTCTAAGACGAAGGTGTATATAAGAGGAAAGCTCTTACAAGAGTCAAGCGACTAGCTGCATGTGGGTGAAGAAATTCGAAACAGAAAAGAATGCAGGATGCTTAGATTTATAATCTCAACAGCTGAATGTTAGTAGAGAGAGAATGACCATTAGCTCAAATAGAAAAGAACTCAAAGGAAGAGCTAGTTTGTGAAGGAAGAGTTGAGATTTATATAATAGGCTTCATGTTAAAAGGTAGACGACTCAAGAGAGAACATAACCAAAAAAAGGTGAAGATGCAGAGATGCGAAGTCAGATTTTGCATCCTCCTGGAGCTTGACAACACCCTTGTTCCTACAGTGTCGCTATGCTAATCATCTGCGCAAAGCTGCACAGATCTAGGTTCTACATTAGGACAGAGTGGGGTTTGCAATCCAGTTTATCACATGTGATTATGGAAATTTTTCTTTTCACTTTTCAAATAAAGATAATAATCTCTGCCTCACCTGTGAGAATTAAACATGATCGTGTTTATCACTTAGCACAGTGCTGAACATTTTACACATACCGGATGAATGTCAGCTCTCTTCTATTTAGAAAAAATGTAACAGCCTCCAACAGATACAAACATACACACATGGATCCCATATTTTGTAGAGAAAATACTTAGTTTCACAGTTAACATCCCCACCTTGTGGCCTGTTGTGGTACTGTTGACAAAATAACTTCTACAACTTTTATGTATTGCTGTTACATCATGAACATTCCCTGGGGCTTTACTAAAGACAAGCTGGTTTGATCCAAGCTATTAATTAGGAGATTCCCCACTGTGACAGAGAATATCTACAATTCACAAGGGAAGGATCTGAAGTACTATTATTTAATTTAAAAGCAAAGAAACATTCTAATAGAATCATAAATTTTACATAGGCATATGAATATTTTAAAATCTTCCTTTATATAATCCCTAAAAAAGATGTTGGGTACTTTTTGTTGTATCAATGTGTAATCAACATTAATAATTATGGTCCAAATTAAAATATACAATAATGTTACTGGTTCAGTCAAGAAATACACTGTACTGAAATGTTACAATTAAGTGGTGATAATATATCTTAACTGAAGAAACTGACCCCTTTGGGGTACTGAGCCAATTCATGCAGTTTCCTATGGGCAAGGGGGTAGCAAGTTCTGCTCTGTTATCATGGGAGCCCTGATGAGTCATGTCCTGATTAGACAGGTACTTGTGAGGTTGGGCCATCAATCTGTACATCTGATGATGACTACCCTGTAGCTCAGTTTGGCCAGCTTTTTAAGCTCTAGAGCAGCAACCAACATATCTACTTAATAATTCCTGATTATTCTCAAATTCTGTGATCAATATTGTAGTAGTTTATTTTATGTGTTTATTGAGACATAGCCTGTATCTGAGGCTAGTCCTGAACTCACTATGTAGCCCAGGCTAAGTGACAGTTGACACACATATAGGTACATATTTATATGCGTGATACTAACACAGATGCATAAATGACTACTTAGTACGAGCTGTAGTTTTAGTGTTCAGCTGAAACAATCATACAGGAAAGACATACCATACACCACAATACTCATTCTGCAGGATATCAAGCAGAAAACAGAGTACACTGGCAGGACAAAAACTGGATGTGTCACCAGTGGCATCCTCTTAGTCAGTGACAGCTTGGGTGTAAGGGGGCAAGACCACAGCAGTGATACAGGAGTTACTGGCAAGGTATAGGGGAACGTCTCCGTGACTGCACACTCCACACAGCCCACAGGTTTCAACTGCAGCAAATATGAGCTTTGCTGGAATGTCTTGGGAATCCTCTGGAACCCTGATAGACTGCGTAACCTCTGAGGACACCTCCCCCTCGCCTCTAGGTCAGCCTTAGGAGACGGTCAGAAGGCATCTGTCATCACCCCCCATGATGAAGCGTGAACTTTTGAAGTTATAACCCCAGACTGCAAAACCACTCAGCTGCAGTCTAGAAACAGCTTCTTTATCACAGATGATCTCATAACCGGTGCTGCCCCCACTAGCTCCTTTTGTTTTGGCATCATTTCTCACGTGTGGGACAATGACCCCAGGACCCGGCACTTTTGGCTACTCTTCCTTTTACTATATAGTAACTGCCTGAATTTGAAACTGCCTGTATCTTTACTGGTCAGTCAGGAACATGAAGCAGTATACTTGTTGTCTTTTGCCAACCTGGAAAAAACAAACAACACGAGCTCTTATAGCTCAAGGAAAGAATTCTGTCCGTAATCACCTGACTGTGGTTATGAGCCCCAAGCTGAGACTGTATACCTAGTGACAGGCTGACTGCAGGCTTGTGGGGACTCGAGCAGAGGATCCCCTCAGCAGGGAATGAGCTCCTGACCCATGGAAATTCTGAGATGATAAATATGTGTTGCTTTAAGCTGCCAAGTTCATGGGAATTTGTTATACAACAACAGGAGGCTAATATACCCAGTGTAGTACTGTAATCTATTTGTTAATATAGGTTAAGCATCACTAATCCAAAAATCTGAAATGCACCAAAATCTGAAAATTCTGAATGCTGACATGATATCACAAGTGGAAAATTCCACACTGGTCTTCCTATTAGAGATTGTGATCAAAGTGCTAGCACCCTAAAAACACTGTGTAACACTACCTTCAAGCTATGAATATAAGAGAAACATAAATTCATTTTATGTTTGGGCTTGGGTTCCCTCCCTGACATATCTTATCATTTGGATGCAAATACCCCAAAATCCAAACCACTTCTGATCCCACACATTTCAGGTAAGACATATTCAACCTATACTTGGGTTCCTAATTTCAAAGTGCATTTAGGATTACACAGAGTACTGACACATTTTCTCACAGTGATAGTTACTCCACTGAACACTACAGGCCACACCACTCACCTATAACTACTGACTTTGATTACCTTCCCAGAATTAGGGCAGCAACTATTATTCTCTGAGCCTCAGTTTATTTCCATAACGAAGTTTCTAGGGCCTTCGCTCGACTGATTCACAGCTGTCCATACCTTCTCTTGCTGTCACAACCCCATCCTTCTAAATTAGATACATTCACTACAACGTATCATTCATCATCTCTCACCAAGTAGCGCTCTCTCTCTCTCTCTCTCTCTCATATATATATATATATATATATATATATATATATATATATATATATGTCTCAAAAAGATTTTTCTTTTTTTTTTAGTACTGAGGCTGGAACCCCAGGCCTTCTCACTGAAAAGCATCCCCAGCCCTTTTTGTAAATTTTCTTTTGAGTCAAGTTTCCTCCCAGTTGCCCAAGTGGGACTCAAACTTGAAATTCTTCTGGACAATCAATTAGCTAGGATATGATGGAACACACCTGTAATGCCAGCACTGGGGAGGCTGAGGCAGGAGGACTGCCATCAGTTTGAGGCCCACTTGGGCTACATAGTAAGTTCAAGTCCACGTTAGACTACAGAGCAAGAGCCTGTCCCAAACAAACAGAAATCAATTAGCCATAAAACTAAGATCTAAATATTAAGATAAGTAACAAATTTGAAAAAAAAACTATAGAAATAGATAGGAGATGATATGTATAAGCAAATCTATTTTCTCGTATGATTCCGAAAATAGGAATTATGCTCTATATTAGAAAGCCACAATCTGAAATAAGGTAGCCAGGGAAAACTAACAATTTGGTATTTCCTGAGCTATATAATTTAGAACTTTGTGAAAAAAATTAGATTTTTATAACCTAGTAGTTTTTGATAATCTAGAAGTTCTTCTTAGTAAATATTAGAAGTCAGCAATTTTTTTCTATAAAGAACCAGACAGACAGCAGGTATTTTAGATTTTATAGGTCACAAGATCTGTCACACCATCTAACTGTGCCAAGCTGTTACATCAAAGTTGTTACAGATGACATGAAAACACTTGGACATGGTAACACTCTACTAAATCTTCATTTCAAAAAGAGGTGTGGCTAGATTTGGTTCACAGGCTGCAGTTTGTGAATCCCTGATCTACACAGAAGCTTTACAATCATTTAAACAAGTAAAAGTATCTCAGGAACTTACTGCTTAATTTTATCATTTCTAGGTCCAAATCTTGGTCCAGATGGTCCTCTTCTGAAAATAAAATACCCAGTATATATTAGTAATAATAGCACCAAACAAAAACAGTAACACAATACATACATCCATACCTGCAATCAAGCTGAACCCTGACGCAGATCTGTCACCTATCCTAAGGTACCCTACGGCATTGGTACTGGTGGAACTGGTGGATACATAACTATATCGTGTCTTTATGTCATCAGTGCTTCCTGATAACCCCAATTAACCTCATTTTTCTGAATGTTAAAACTTTCTGAGATATTAAGGTTTCTATACTCTGTACAGTTTTTCTAATCATTAAACTCTAAAACTGCAAAACTGACCATGAATATTTTATGATCAAATCTAGAACTTAAAGTGCAATTTACCTTAAATTTAGGTTATGATAAAATGCTAAGAGGAGTAGAAGACAAGTTTGTTTAAAATAATTTTTTTTTTTTTGGTGGTGGTACTAAGGTATAAACTCAGGGCCTTAACATTGAGCTATATTCCCAGCCCATTTTATTTTTTATTTTTGAGACAGGATCTTGTTAAGTTGCTAAGTCATATAGTCTGGGCTTGAACTTGGTATCCTCCTGCCTCAGCCTCCCAGAGTGCTGACATGACACTTTTGTGCCACAGAACTGGCTCCATTTTTAAGTATGTTTGTGACTAAAGTCATCATAAACCTACCAACATAGCAAGGGTGAATACAAGAGTCTAAGAAGACATTAACATTTCTCAAATTTTTATCTATTATAATAAAATGTGCACCACCTTAATCCATTTTGATATTCTTAAGATGCAAACTTTTGGATATTTTACTATTTTTTTTTCTGAATACAGAGAATAAGGCATAAACTACAAACTCCCTTTTGAAAGGGGCACACTTACTTTGTGTCATTGTATCTGGAGAATACGTAACTTGATTTTTGAATGTTAGAGAAGCTTATAGCTAAGAGTTGGCCTTAAGTCCCGAAGGAGCCTTTCACTTGGACTCCTGAACAATACTGGAACTTTTGAGACTTCTGGAAGGGCACCGAGTGTGTTTTAGTTATATGTGGGATAGTTATATCAGGTCAGGTAGAATTATGAGCATGCATTTATCTGGAGATTAAGTATGGTTTAAGGACATATGTTTGGGTATCAAGTTAGCAAGAAATGAAATATGGCTGGTTTGGAGCTACCTAGGAGATCAGTGAAACACACTGTAGGTACACTGGGGTGGATCATAAAGGTGTGAACCTGGGTACTGTGTCTATATCTGGTCTCCTAACCTCTTTCTTGGGTGCTTCTTTCTGACTTCCATGATCTAAGCAGCTTTGCTAGGCCATGCCGTTCTGTTATGCCATTTCTGCCATACAGCCAATAGGCTATGGACTGAACTCTCTGAAACTAAGAGCCAAAGAAACCTCTTCCTTATGTTATACATATTGGGTATTTAGTCACAGCAACAAAAAGGTGACTAATGCACACTTCTAAGTATTTGCCCAGGAAAAACGAAAGCATATATCCACACAAAAATCTGTATGCAAACATTTACTGCAATTTTACCTGTAATAGCCTCAAACTAGGAAAAAAAAACCCCCAAATATCCATACTGAATGAAAAAAAATGAATTACAGTATATTTATACAGTGGAAAACCAAACAGAACCCCCCCACACTATTGGTATCTCAAAATAACCATGCTGAGAAAACACAGGCAGAAAAAAAAAGCAGACTGTATGATTTCTCTCACATAAAAATTCTAGAAAATAAGAAAGTAACAGCAGATCAGTGGTCGCCTACAGACTGGGAGAGCAGTAGATCATCAGGGGAAAGGAAGAAATGTCTAGGGCGATGAATATGTTTATTACTTGATTTTTGTGATGATTTCATAGGTTTAGAAATAAATAATCAAAACTCATATTGTGTATTTTAAATCAGTGCATTACTGGTAAGTCAATTATACCCTCAGAAAGCTGTGGAAGAAAAACTTACAGAAAAAAGTCCTCTTCTTCATCTGAATCGTCTTCCAAAAGATTTCTCTGTCAAAAGAAATGAAAAGATTTGAGCTTTCAAAATATCAGGTAGGAATGATAAAACAAGTTTGCTGTACTGGTAAAATTTCTTAATTTAAAAAATTATATACACTTCACTGGAAACTGAAAGATGTGGAATATACACACCTTCCAAAGAAAGGGCTTATCACTCCAGAACCCTGCAACGGGCACTGCAGGCACAAGGGAAGGCACAAGGCCCTTTTACTTGTGGCCTTTTAGACTCTCTGCCAGAAGAATTGAACAGGGAGTTGGGCGGCAAGGAAGAAATGTCGTTTGTGGAGTTCAGGTGCAGACCTGAGAGGAATATGAGGGTGACTTTGGAGCTCAGAGGCAGCCGTTCTCATTGGCATGGCTCACCTCCTAGCTATCCAGTCCACAAACAGCCCTGCATACAAATCTGAACTTCTGGGCAAAAGCAACTTTGTCCTTCTACCTTACTAAATAGAACGATCTTCCTTAAGATGAAGGTGGCCTTATCCTCTTCCCAAAAGTGAAAGACATGGGCTCCTGAAAGGAAGCCAAAGACGAGCAACAAACCAGACCTTTTCAGGCACACAAGAACTTCAACAGCACACCACCAAAACCTATGAATGTTTGCAGGGGGAAATTCATTGCGGATGTTCATGTGGGCTCAAGCTAACCACAAGTGCTCCTATAAGAGGGGAAGAGGGGAAGAGGGGGCCGGAGGATGGGGAGGCGTAAGGGGGCAAAGCAGGAGGGGAAGACAGGCAGCAAGCGAGCAAGGGCAATGGAGGAAAGGCAACAAGAGCCGAGAAAGGCAGGCAGTCTCCGAAAGACTGGAAAGGCAAAATATCCTTCCCTTAGAGTTTACAGAAAGAAAAGAGCCCTACTAATACCTAGATTATAGACCTCTAAGCCTCAGCCTAGACTTCTGATCACCAAAAATATAATACATTTGTAGTGGTTTAAGTTTGTGGTAATTTTTTTTTTTTTTTACTGCAGCAATAGGAAATTAATACAACACCTTTTCTCTGAAAATTTCTCAAGGAATTACGCAGCCAAAAAGAATATTAAATTAGGAAAAAGATCTGAAGATAGAGATCTACACAATCAAAGAATCTAATAAGATGGAACCAAATTTAAATGTCTGATGATAATGTGATTGTGAATTATATGTAAGAGAAAGCTATTAAAGAAGAAAAGGCATAATATAAAGTAAGGATTACAAAGAGCCCAAAACCATTTGAAGAGTTTAAAACCTGGGAATAGGACAGTGAAGTGAAGAGATGAAAGCTCACTGACATGCTCATCTTGGTGGGAAGTGGAAGGAAGGGGAGACGCTAGAATAGAAAACAATGGAAAGAGAGCAGTTTTTGGTACACCGACAGAGAACATAGATCTAAGCACTGCTGTTAAAATACAAAGTTAATAACAGAAGACAAAGGGAGGAAAGTAAAAGGGAAATACATTTCCTGACGTTCTTAGCGGCTCCAGAGGCAGGGTGAGAGAGGAGGAAAAACAAGCTATCAAAAGATATAAAGAAAAGGGAAATGTAAGAATTTCAGTACAAACAATATTATATCTATGTAAAATAGTATAAGCTAAATAAAGTAAAAAGAGAAAGGATATGTTCAGTATGCATTTAACAAGTGTTTTTGAGCATTTTCTATGTGCTAGATGCTGTCTGAAGTCGCAAGCACCAGCTCTGAACAGGACAGGCAAGGTCTGAACTCTCACTGACAAAATGTGATTGTGATAAAAACTACACAGAGAATTAAAACAGTGATGGGCCAGAAAGTGACAGGGGAAGTGAAGGAGACTAGCTGATATGACAAATCATTCTGAAGAGGTAAAGCCTAAGCTGAGAATCAAATGACAACACAGTTAGCTAAACATCAGGGTCGGAGCTCTCATGGCTGCCAGGGGGACTGGACGACATGGACAAAGTTCAGATGTACTAGTTCTCATAATATAAGGTGTGGTTTAAATGATTCTATTTTAAAACAAAAGATATATATGGCTGAAATAGAAAAAAAAACCCAGCTAATGTCTATTTATAAGAAAATCAACCTAAAACAAATATCAAAAAATGAAAAAGAGAAAAGATACATCTGCAAATTCTAACAAAAAGAATGTTAAGTTAGTAATCTAAAGAGAAAATTTTAAGACAAGACATTAAACAATCAAAACTTTAAAATCATAAAACACATAATTTACCAGACAGAAAAACAGCAATGAACTTTATATACCTTAATGCTATAGCTTTAAAATAAGTAAAACAAAAACTACTCAAATCACAAAAATGGCTTATTATCCAGTTTATTTAGTTTAGAAGATGATATTAAAAAGTGTTTTTTATTAAACTTACGGATGCCTAGAAATACACATGAAAACCAATGCTTTCCTATATTCACTGAACAAACCCTTAGGGATTCAAGGAGGTACCACTCCACACCTAAGTGGGCATGTAACCTGATGGGGAGAAAGCAGAACCCTGGCTCACTGCTGGTGGAATGTGAAATCCATGCAACCACTCTGAAAGCAGTTTGGCAGTTGAACACTGAGTTGCCATCATACTCAGTCATAATACTCAGTTCTGTTGCTTTTAGGTACACAGCCAAGATAAAGAAAAACCTATGTTCAAACAAAAATTACTAATCTAATATTTATAGGAGGACTGTTCCTAATAGTCAAAACGTGGGGGAAAAATTACCAAATGTTCATCAGCTGAAGAATAGATAACAAATGTGGTCCATGCTTACAACAGAATAGCAGTTAGCAATAACAAGGAATAATGTACTGATTCACGTGGCCAAGAGGCAACATTAGTAAGTCAAAGAAGTCATCACAAAAAGCAACATATTATATGGTTTCACTCACATAAAATGTCCCGAAGAAGTAAATCTATAGGTTTTGGGTTGTCTAGAGCTGAGAGGGTGCAGAGAATGGGGATGATTAGTGGCTGCTAAGGGGAACACGGCTTTGCTCAGGAATGATAAAAATGTTCTAAAATTGGTTGTGATGATGTCTGCACAATACTGTGAATACACTAAAGCCCACTAAACAATACATTTAAATTAGTGAATTGTAACTTATATAAATTACTGCTCAATAAAATTCTTAAAATTGTAACAGGAAAAAGAAATAATACTTTAAAATGTAATTTATAGATCATTTAGAACCAGTCAGTCATCAAATTCTCTAGTGAACTTCTTAACTGAAGGGTCTATTTAAAGCCAATTTTTTTCATGCCTGCTAGTGTACAACATTCTATTTCAATAATTAACTGTGATAGTAATCAACTCACAATGTAAAAGAAGAATAACAGACCAAGTCTCAGGAGTAGAACCAAAAGAAACTATATTTTACTTTTTGAGCTGCTGTTGGTTTGCTTGTTTTGGTAATACTAGAGATTGAAACCAAGGTGTTTGCCCTAAAGTTTTCCCTAGCCTTTTAAAAATTCTGAGACAAGATCTTACTATTCAGTTGTCCAAGCTGGAGTTGAATCTGTAACCCTCGGTCCTCAGCTTACCAGACTATTGAGATTGCAAGTGTGCACCATCATGCTGGATATATTTTATATTTCTGAGTACATACATAGAGCATATTTGAGAAAGGACTCAAAATTGCTTTTGTAGGAATAGTCCCCGTCTGATCTTCTGCCCTTAGGTCACTCACTCATCCCTGTCCCCTGGGGCAAGCCACAGAAAGCAGAATTCCTCTTCCCAAGTGGGTGACAGAAAGCAGAACTCCTGCTCCCCAAATTCTGTTAGAAAACTAAAAGTATTACCCTAATCTTGCTCTACCTTTCCTTCTATGTGTTGGCCATAAAAGCATTCTCTGACCCACCTTGTTTTACTGTAGGTCATAAAACCACCCTTTCAGAAAGAGCCCTAATCTACACTCAGGAGGAAAAAAATGCTGCACAGATATGGCAAGAAGAATTTAAACAGAGCTTGCAGAATTTCCCTCCTTCCTTTTCCTTTAGTCTTTTTAGATCACATCCTTTTATCCAACCGTATTTTAGAAGATTATCTGTGTTTCATAAAACCTACATGTGAACAAATGGGCAGTTATCCCTGGGTCTTGGGCTTTCTAAACCAAAGTCTCCTGGGGCAAGAGAGTGGCTGAGTCGGAATACTGCTCAATGGCTACTCACAGGCTCACTCAAAAAGTCAAGACATAGTTAAAAACAACCTGCTTAACTTAGGTAGAGAGGGAGGAGCGCTCTAGGAATTGAGAGGAGGCAATGGGAAGGGCCCCCAGGGAAGGACTGCCCGCTGCCAGCATCTGCAGACTGAGGTGAGCCTGGAGCTGGGAGCAACATGAACTGACAGCAGCTGGGAGCTCCAGCTTCCAGAAATGAGCATACGAGCAGAGCAAACTGCAGATGCACTGCAAACTTCCTCTTGAAAAGGCTTCCCAGAGCTTAGCAGACCAGCTTTGGAGAAGCAGACCGAGACAGCCACAGTAGGCAGTGATGAATGCAAGAGCCAATTTGAAAAGAGCCAGAGTTTGAACCCTTCAGGGAAAAAGATGTCACAGATGGGCCACACACCAGGGATTTTGGGGACATTCTTAATCAGTGCCTAGAAAGGAACTGACATGAGACAATTTGCTGAGAAAAAAGAAAGGTCACTGATACCTTGACACCCTGAAGGATTCGAGCATTAGTGGGAGCACTTCAGAGGGCAGAGAGTCTCATTCTTAAGGGAGGGAAGCCAGAATAGACAGGAAAGCTTTGCTGAGGGGGCTGAGAGTGAGCAAGACGTGGCACAGGCCTTCAGACTGCGAGGCCCTTCTCTCACTGCCTACTCTCAGGGCGGAACTCAGTGCACTTTCAGCTCCTCACTCCCTACAAGGATATATGTTCAAAGAAACCTTTTGGCTAAGCCATTAAAGTCCCTCAGCAATAGAATCATGGGAAGACAAGTCAACAGGAAACATGCAGAAACACCTAAATTCCTAGAAGCTAATGTCACTCGCCCTGAAATAGTGCAACTCATAAGAAACAAAGTTAAAAAGCAAGTGGACCAGCTTGTGATCAGTCAGGTCAAACAAGACATTCTTCAAAAAATATATGTAACGATCAGTGGGCTATAAAAGAGATTTACTAAAAAAATACTAGTCATAATGAACACAGAGATTACTGAGCATATAGAAGACACAAACAAAAAGCTGGCTGAGGTAAATAAGGTAATGCAAGATATGAAGGAACATTTTGATAGAGAAGTGGAAAATCCACAAAGAAATCTAGCTGAAGTTCAAAATCTGAAAAACTCATTTGTAAGTAGGGAAAGTCAGCTTGAACACTGTGAGAATAATATCTCAGAAGTTGAAGACAAGCTTGAAGAAACTAATGCCGCAATCAGGCACGACACCAAAATTGAAAGTGAGCTAAGTAGCCAGATACAACTGCTGATAGATGACTCGAAGAGAACCATTTCAGAATTATGAGTGTGAGATAAAGAACAGAAGACAGTACAAAAGGTATAAAGAATTTATTCACTGAAATTGTGCAAGAAAATGTCCTGAATCTAGGGGAAAAAATTAATAGACCAGAAAACCTTGACCAGAAAAGAAACTTGCCATGACACACCATAAACAAAATCTCAGAAATTCAACACAAAGAATACTAAAAGCAGTAAGAGAAAAAGACATTATGCCACCACGGCAAGCCCATCCAAATCACTACAGATTTCTCAATGTAAACCTTAAAGCCAGAAGAGCCTGGGGTAAAATCTTTCAAGCTTTAAAAGCAAGTGTCAACCCAGATTCTTCTATCTAGTGAAATTATCCCTGAAAACTGAAATAAAATTTTTTCATGACAAAGAAACCCTAGAGAAATTTGCAACCACCAGCTCAGCATTGCAGAAAATACTTGAAGAAATCTTAGAGACAGACAGAGAGAAAAGCAGCAAACATAAAAAGGGAAAGTATAACAAAAAACACCACCACCACTATTAAAAGAACAGGATAATGGAAGGATTCAGTAAAAATCTTACAATAATTATTCTCAGTGCAAATGGTCTTAACTTGCCAATCAAAAGACGACACAGACGGCAGAATGGATCAAAGAAACAAAACCCAACCACTTGTTGTCTGCAAGAGGCACACTTCACCCACAAAGAAGAGCACAGACTGAATGTAAAAGGATGGAAACTAACACTATGTGCTTCTGGAGCCGGGAAACAAGCACAGTAGCTATCCTACTCTCAGGTACTGCAAACTTCAAACCAAAACAGATCAGAAAAGACAAAAAAGGACACTAAACACTACTAAAACGACAAATCCAACATGAAGAGTTTACAATTATAAACATACATGCACCCAATGTAAGTGCATTCTATTAGCTAAAACGGGAACTACTGGACATGAAGGGCCCAACTGAACCCAATACAATCATGTCAGAGGCCTTCAACATTCCACTCCCACAAATGGACAGGTCAACTGGAAAAAAAATCAACAATCAGAGCTAAATCACTCCATGGAACAAACTTAACAGATAGCTACAGGCTGTTCTATGCAACATTAACATAATACACATTTTTCTCAGCAGCACATGGAACTTTTTCCAAAATAGACCATTATGCTCAGCAAAATCAGACATAGAAGTTTAAATTGCGTACAATTCTCCAATATGAGAAGACAAAAATCATAAAAAAGTAAAAGAGAGATGGAAGTAAGAAGACAGACCTTGTGGAGATGGAAAGTGAATGTGTGTGTGTGTGTGTGTGTGTGTGTGTGTGTGTGTGCGCGCGCGGGGGGGAGGGGGCACTGTTGTCGGATGCAATACGCAAATGAAAAAAACCTGAAAGCTTCTGTGTCATGAATCTGCCACACCTTTGTCTTTTCAACTTTTTTGTCTTGCGCCAGCCATGACTCCGTTATGAGTGACAAAGCGCTCACCCTTAAACCATAACTATAGATTGTTTTTTATTTTAAAAAGAGGATAAAAACATATTGTGAATCTTTCTTTCTACAAAGCTTAAAATTCTCAACTCACCCTTTCACTTTTCACAGAACCCGTGACATCATCATCATTCAGGTGGCGCTTGAACTTGGGAGGCATAGTTTCTTATCCACAAAGTACTCCTCTATCTCCCAGACAGCAGGTGTTCACCACCTGAGGAGAAAATAAATTTCATGGGATCTGAGGCTTTGGTGAAAGATGATATAGCACATAGCACTTAACACAGCGTAGCGGGCAAATTAATTGAACACATGAAAGGATCTGTGGCCACTTCAATTTACAGCTGATCAATCCAAAGCACTGGTGAAACAAACTGTGCACCTGAAATGCAGGGCAGCCTTGAGGGAGAGGGCCCTCAACCAGGGGGATCTGATGCTGTCTTCAAGAGAGTGACAGAAACGAATTACATTAAAGCATAGTCAGCTAGTATATTCTCAAGAGTCTGCTGCAAACTGCTTACTTTCAGAAAAAGTCCCCACATATTTTGGGGTCACAGACATATTCTGTGTTGTGAAAGTAGGAGGAAGTAAGTTTTTTATATATCAAAACAACTGGGTAAGCAAAGCCAGTTTTCTTTGCTACAGAACCATCTCCGCCTTTTATATATTAATATACATTGTAATTGTCTAGGAGAGCGCTTGAGTATGCAACATAATGAAAATTTTCCTGAGGGAAAAGCTGTCCTGTGCAAATACGAATTTTCATTATTTTAGACCAGATGATGGTTGAAAATTTACAAATTCTGAATAGTTAAGACGTACTGTTTTCTCTGTGCCAGGCACAAATACGCATGTATTTTCTCAGTAACAGAGAAGCACTATTAGTGCTCAGAGTTATACATGCATTTCTCTTTTATTCCTTATCACAATCCTTTGAAGTAAATATGCACTAAGAAGCTAAGGGAAAACTAAGACTTACTAAAGATAAGTAACAGTTACAGTTCCTTCAGTCACTGAAAAAGCAGACACAGGCTCTAAAATTAAAGGCTACGCCTTATTAGTTTGAATGTTGTCAATTAGTTGCTATCAGGTTACTGAATTCTGTTTCAGGAATGCATACTTCCTCATCATAACCCAGTGGCCTCTATCCTCCTCCACAAAAAGAAATAACTCCAAAATCTTTATGACAGGTACACTTAGACACTAGTTTGTTGGTTAATGTTACACATTAAAATAAACAAAAGTAGGTTCTATAAACCAAATAAGATAGTATTTTAGGTCAGCTCCCTGTTAAACTAACACAAATAACTTTTTTTTCTTTAAGAAATGTTTCTAAGCAAGAAACTTAAAGCATCTATAACACAAACCAAACTCTGGCTACTTCAGTAACAGCTCCTGCAGTAGTTCCATCACGTACATCAGACCCCTTTCACTCTTCAACTCTGACTTCAGAATAGTTCATCCATGCAGAATGTTACCAAATGCATACGAAAAACAGATGACAGAGCAAAAGCTTGAGCTTTCTATCAGTACTTTGTTTTCGCCCTATTTTAGCTCACTAGATCTCAAAAGGGAGTTGCCTCAAAAGCCCCCAGCAAACAACAGATTTATATAATGCCTATGTGAGATGGTGAGCTAAAACCTTCACAAAAGAGCAAACTCCACGTTCAGGTTCCACAGGATCAGCCTCAGGAAGGCCAGACAGACAAACAAACAATCAGCGAAGCAGCAGGCAGATTAATTAGCTGCGCTCAATGACCCACTGGGCAACAGATGATACTGTTACCAAACCACTAGTAAAAGTAAACCGTGCACGGAAAGACTCGTCATACTGTTTCAGAGTTCTCTTACCAAAAAAAATACTTGTTAGTTCAGGTGTTTGGGTCTAGATCCATATGTAGGTAGGAGAACCCTCATGATTTCCACACGGAGGGAAAACAACGCAACATGACTCACTTAAGCCACATGTGACACATCTCATATTAGCATACGCTTAACATGTCACGCCTGCACGTTCTTAAGTAGTGCTTTCTTTCTTCAAAGCTTTTCCATATAATGAATTTGTAACGTGTTGTTTGGTAAGGGTTGGCCTTTTTGCTTTACAAAACAAAACCCTGGGCATTTATTTCATCAACAAGAAGCTTCAATCTGCGCTCCTCTCCTTCCACCCTCATCAGCCCTCTCGGTTGGCGGCAGTTTTACGTAAATACAGTGACTCGCGGCCAGGACGGAAGATGTTGTTCACAAACCCTGTCAAGCGGACTGATGCACCGTCCACCTTCCGGTCGTCAGGAGCCCAGCGGGGCCGGCGCTCGCTCCGGATCCAAGGAATAAAGAGCCGATTCCGGGGACTGCAGCAGGCGGCCCCGCTCGGGCGCACCAGGCCACGCACCCCACATCTGCTCGCGGCTCCGGCCCGGCCGGCGCCCCGAGCCCCGCTCGCATTCCAGGCTGCCCCCCACGCTCGGGGCTCTTCCTTTCCCAGCTCCCCAGGGCGCCCCGCAACCCCAAAGCTCCTCCCTCTCAACCGCCCCCGACCCGCACACCCCAGCGCTCGGCAGGCTCCTAGTCGCTTCCCACTCGGGGATCCCCGCCCGGTCCCCCAGGACAGCCCGGCCCGGCCGGACGCGAGGGGTGGTGGGGCAGGGGCGTCGCCGCGGCCGCTTCCTCCCGCGCGGCAGGGAGCAGGCCGGCGCCAGTACCTGCGGCTCCCGCGGAGCTCCGGCGGCGCCGGGCGGGCGGCGGAAGGCGCGGGAAGCCGCGGGGACGGGGCGGGAGGGGGAGGCGCCGGCGCGGACCCCGCGTCGGCCGCTGCGCCACGGCGGCGCCCCCGCGCATCGAGCCGATCGGCACTCCGCGGCCTGGCGCCGGGGAGGGGGCGGGGCCAGGTCGCGGGGATCGTCGAGGGAGTCGATTCGCCCTCCTTTCTTTGCCTAGAGGAAAGGCAAGTCTGCAAATCCCGAGTTACCAGATCATGGTGTCGGAGGGACGAGCGGCTGGTTCTCGAGGTCACAGTCGGAATGGGGTGTGCGCGGAGGCGCTCAGGAGGTGGGGGAGCTCCCTCCGAGAAGTCACTGTGGGTGGCGCGCTGATGGGGTGTGGACGCGTGTTAGGTCGTGATGCGTGTGAGGTGCATCTCCAGGGCCGAGGGCGTCGAGTGGAGGCCGGCCGAGGCTGACGAGGAAGGATCTGCTCTGGATCTTCAGTTTTTGTTTTTAATTTTTCAATAGAGAGGATGGACCTTGTCTGATGGTGGTTTACAGAATCAGACTGAGAGAATACTTGTCTGGTCGCCTCATGTAGACACGAGGCATCTCTGGTTCGGGGAGGAGACTTGCTTCAATTTACACAGCTAGTTTGGACAGATTTGGGACGAGGACTCAGTGTTGCTTCTCCTGTGTCTCTTGATTGCGCGCTAAAATAACCAGATCCAGACGCGGGAGCCAGTGGGTTTCAGGTAGAAGATGTAGCTCCCTTATAGCCCAGGCTAGCCTTGAACCCACAGCAATCTTCCTGCCTCAGCCTCCTGACTGCTGGATTAAGGCATGTGCCCCACACGTCGCGCTTGGGAAATGTCCGTATGTGGCCTTTCCACAGTTCTTCTCTTACCATCCAGTCCTTTTTGGTATAATACTTATGTAAACCTCCAAGCCTGAAATAACTGGGCACAATAATTTTAATTTTCTTCACTTTTGCTTTTGTTTTATTACTCATTGCTCCTACATCCCAAGTGAGTTAATCCCAACACATCTTTTTAACTTCGTATCTGTGGATCCTTTGTTGATACAGTCTTTTAATTGCTACACTGTGTCAGGTACTTTATAAAGACAGAGAAAAAAGAAACAACACAATGCTGGGTACTTTATAGAGACATGGGAATAAGAAAGAGCGATTTTGAGCCAAAGAGAAAACGAGAATGAAAGGAGGAAAGCTCTGAGAAAGGAAAGGGGAGAACAGACACCACTTTATCCACTGCTTTGTTGTTGATCATTTTAGTTTAAAAACATAATTATTGAAAGATGCCATGGTAATATTGCTCAACTCTAGGTAAATCACCTGGGGCTATAACACCTGGAAAACTTAAATTGCTTATTAGTAGTTTATTACAGCCAATTTTTTAAAAAAGGGGCCCTTCTGCCTGCTGTGGACCAAATCAAAGAGGCCACTTACTGTGATAAATAGGAAAAGGGTTTTTATTTCCTCCAAAAATCTAGCTTTGAGGAGATGGTAAGAATCGGTTTCTCTAAATTTCCCGTTTCCCTGACTTGTCAGTATAAACTGAGACTTTTAAAGGATGTGTATGGGGAAAAGTATAATAGGCTTAAGTTTAGAAAATAAAAAGAAGGTTTACTGTTCACTGCTGGGAGCCTTGCTAGCTGCTGTTGGCCACTGACATTTGCATTTCCGTATCACATTCTGTTGTCTAGGCACTAGTTAGATTCTGAGGTAATTTCAGTTTTGAGAATGAGCTGAGGCTGTCACCCGAAGCTTCTGAAAGTCTCGTGTAAGAATCCTTCCTTAGCTGTGGAGCTACTGCTGTAGACCCTGGCTGACCTGGACCCAAATGCCCCACCCGGAATAGCAGCGGCTTTGTTTCTCTCTCCCTGGGCCCAATAGTGATACTATCCCCAACTCTGCAGAAGACTTAGAAGTTATTTTTTTCCCTTACAGTTGGTCTTATGTCCATGTGTTTGCTTATTGTGAGAAGCTTCCTTGCTTTGTTGCTGTAGCCACTTAGAACTTTATCTAATGACAGCCATACGCTCACTTGCTGACAATGCAATATAATACGGTTACTAAGCCATAGAGGTACTGCTGTTGCGCAGCTTTTGTTAGTGATCTATTTTCTATATAGTTCTTTTGTTCTCACAGTTATTTTTGGGATGACTGCTTTGAGTAGGGGTAACGCAAACTCTGTCCTTGAGTGACCTGAACAAATCGTGTTAACTATCCCCCAAGTGTGTGGAAATTTATCTGAATGACATTTTACAGTTAACATGAATCAAGTACACCAGGAAGCCTGAAAGATGGCAAGTAGCACTGAGCCAGGAGCAAGAACTTCAACCAATTTACTCCCTTTCCTGTTCTCTTCCTCATGAGCTCTATTTATTCTAATATTAGTCCTCTGATTTTCTTTTGTCTTTTTAACATGAGACTTTCATTCACCATTTAAGTGAGCTTGGTGTCCTAGCTACAGATCCTGCATTTTGCCCTCTTTCACGACTAAGTCTCTGGGCTTCGCTGGGACTAAATACCTGACACTCTCAACTTCTGTGAGAGGAAAGGTTTATTTTAGCTCGTAGTTTCAGAAAGTCTTGGTTCATGGGTAGGAAGCTAGCAATGGTAGGAGGGCATGGAGGAGGACCTAGCCGGAGAGAAGCTGTTCATGGCATGGTAAGACAGAAAGTGGAGAGAGCAAGAATGAATGAAACTGGCATGTACCCTGCCAAGTCAAGCCCCAGGGGCCTGCCTCTCCTACCAAGTCCTAGCTCCTAACATCACAGAAAATCAGTGGGTTAACCCCATAATTGAATCTCTCTCCAAATATGTGACTTTTGGGAGATACTCCAGATCCAATGATAACAGGTATAAGTCCTGATTCAGTAGAGTTTGTGTCCCAGTGCATGAACATGAGCAGAGGCCATGTGAGGACTGAGTGTGATCTTACAACCTAGAAAACCAACTGTGATGGTGTCTTAGTCTTGGACTTTTTAGCCTCTAAAACTGTCAACAAAGTAATTTTTGTGCTTAAATAACCCAGTCCTTGTTATTTTGTAGTGTTAGCAGTAGACTAATACAGACTAATACAGGTTTCCTCGAGGGAAACTTTTCCTTGATGTGTGTTTTATGTACCATTTGAATATTTTTACTGTGACTATCACCTTTTCAACCAAAATGAAAAAAAATTACAATAGAGTCTCCAACTAAAACTGAGTTTAGTTGCTCACTTATTTTAAAAAGCCAGATAAAATGGTACATATTTTAAAAGCAGCAAGCCAGGTGTTGTGGTAGAGGCCTATAATCTCAGCACTCTGGGAGGCTAAGGCAGGAGGATCACAAGTTTGAGCCTAATATGGGCAATGTGGTGACTTTAATGAGATTATGTCTCAAAATAAAAAAAAAATAATAAACGATGGGCTGGGGATGTAGCTCAGTGTGAAAGCCCTGGGCTTGATCCCCCATACCACATACAACACACACACACACACACACACACACACACACACACACACTAAAAGTGTCAAATGTATACTTTGTTTCTTTGTGTCCCCCAAAAGCTTGTGACTCCCTGTTTCATTTTTGTCAAAGAGAGCAAGAACTTAAAAATGGCTTATGCAGTTTGAATGCCAAGTCCCTCTAGAATTTTATACAGTTGTCTTAGGTCTGACCCACACATAGTTCAGTAATTTTTGTTTGTTCAGTTTTATCAATTTAGTTTTCATAGAAATAACTTTACATTTGGTTTTCATAACTGTAAATATTTGAATTTCATAGTAGGCCATAAATATTTTAGTGTGCAGATGTAAACTGACTCTTGAAAGCATAAAGCTCAGCTACTTCATAGGGGAATTACGTGAGTGTCACAGGGCTAGCCACTGGGTTCTTGGGCCAAGGGAACTTTGGTTTTATGTGAATAAGGTGTTAGTTTTAGTTTTGACTTGTAAACCATCTCCACCTTTCTGAGGAAAGACAAAGAGCTGTTGTAAACCTTTTCCACAGAATCATAGACTTCCAAATTTTTTCCTAGTGCTTTGACGTAGGGATTATAAGTCTCATAGAGTGAATAAGACAGCCCTCTTTTTTCTGCAAACAGATGAAGAAACAGGGTCGGCAAGCTTATGTGGCTTGGTAACATTTCACAGTATTTATTCCATATTCTCCTATAAATATGACACTCTTCCATCCACCCAGTTGTTTCCGTTTGTGCTGTGCCTTTTTATCCATTTATTTATTTATTTATTTATTTATTTATTTATTTATTTTGAGACAGGGCCTTGCTCTGTAGCCCAGGCTGATTTAGAACTGATGGCAATCCTCCTGCCTCAGCCTCTTGAGTGCAGAGATTATAGGTGTGTGCCACCATGCCCAGCTGTTATGTGGTGGGGGATCAAACCTTGGGCTTTACGCTTCCGAGGCAAGTGCTGTAATGACCTGGCTACACCCCTAGCCCAAGGATTTTTCTTTATAACTACAATCCAGTTGTCACGTTGATAAAATTTGACATTGATACAATACTGTGTTCCATCTACACGCGGTTTGCAAGAGCTCAGTTGTGACCTTTGTGGTGTCACTGAATATAGTTTGTAAAGAGAACAGAAAGCCAAGAATAACAGGTCAGGTGGGTTAAGTGGAGTCTAGTTTCTGAATACAGGCTTTACTGCAGTGTAAGTTTTCTTAAAATATGTTTAATAACATGGAGTGCCCTGATGCCTTTATGATAAAACTGTTGATGTGACATTATAAGATGAACTCATAGAGGTGCTTTGTTTCTCTCCTAACTTGTATTTATTGGTAGAATCATATATAGCAAGAATTTTATCTTAGAGAAGTTGCCTCCACCAACGTGGAAACATCAGAGACAACTGTACAGGAATATGCCTTAATTGTATTATGGATTTATTTCATTACTTTCTGAAAATTAAAAGTGGCTACCACTTGTCAGATGCTTATTTTTAAGCATGTCATAATAATCAACTTTTTTTTAGTTGTGCGCAACTTGCTAATATCATTTCCTCATTTTATTGATTAGGAAACCAAGGTTCTGAGGTGATGCTATGTAGTGTGTCCAAGGTTAGAAAACAGACACAGTAGGAAGTATAACAAAGGTGTACACTTGAATTAAAGTGAGGTAAATATTTTATCTAAATGGACCACATGCTTTTCCTCAAAAAAGAATTTAGACAGTCTATTCTTAAAGTGGCTTATAGGTAGAACCTATCAAGCTTAATGTCTTGTGATAATTCTTGATTTAGGAGGCCTTAGTTAGCTGAAAGTCAAATACAACTTTAATTTCTTGCTGACAGTGGTAATATTAATCTTGGGTATTATATCAAAGTGGATCAAGTCATCCATCAGATACAAAGTCTGCAGATACAAAGATGGTAAATATTGTTTGTTCTTTTAAGAACTCACAATTTATGGGCTGGAGGAATGGTTAAAGCACTTGATTAGTAAGCACTAAGTCAAGTGCTAAGTACCTGAGTTAGATTCCCCAGCACCACAGGTGTGGTGGCACACGTCTGTAATCCTAGCACTCAGAAAGCTGAGGCAGGAGGATTGCTTTAAGCCCAAGGCCAGCCTGGGCCCCATAATGAGTTCAGGACCAGCCTGGGCTACAGAGCAAGACCCTGTCTCAAAAAAAAATCACAATTCTATACAGAACATTAGATTAAATAGTGAGTTCAGGACCAGCCTGGGCTACAGAGCGAGACCCTGTCTCAAGAAAAATTACAATTCTATACAGAACACTAGATTAAATATATTAGCTTTCTTTTGCTGAAATAAAATGCCTGAGATAATCAGCCTAAGAAGAAGAAAGGTTTATTTTGCTTTATAGCTTCAAGGATTCAGTCAGTGGTTACTTGGTCCCATTGCTTTTGAGCTTGTATGAGACAGCAGGGAGCACGTGATAGAGCAAGCTGCTCTCCACATGGAGCCAGGAAGCAAAGAAAATAGAAGAGACTGAGGTCCCACAATCCCTTTTGAAAGTACATCTTCAACATATAGGACTTTTGGCGGGGGTACTTAAGATCCAAACCATAGCAATTATTGAAATGGAGTGAAATCAACTTTAGAGTCAAGTGAGTAATGGAATGAATATACTGCAACAATACATTAAAAGCACAAGTAGAATCAAATGGAATGCTGCTATACCTTAAGCAGTAGGAGGAAGCCATTTCTGTTTATAGGCATAACCCTCTTCCTGCAAGGGTGTGGTCAACAGAACAAAGCAAAAGCTGTAGTTGTGGGGGAAAGGCTGTATGAGAGAAGAATGTAACCACGACCAGCACTGGTCTGACTTTCTTCTCTTCCCACTTATCTTACCAACTAAAAGGAAAGACAGGAAGGAAAACGAGGAAGTTTGCTCTTTATCTGTATTTTTCTTTGAAGATACTGATTTAGCATGAGAATCCTCCCAACTATCATTTCTTTTAAAAGGACTCAAAAGAGAAGTGTATATAAGAATGTATTGTTCTCTTTTCCATTGCTACAACAAAATACCAGATTCAGAGTACTTTATAAAGAGACAGAGTTCCTCAATTCAGTTTGGAGGTTGAAAGGCCAAGATTAGGCATCTCTGTCAACTTAGCCTCTGGTGAAGGAAGATCCCCACTGACATCACATCAGGGCAGATGCCATCATAGGAGCACATATGAGAGAGAGACCAGAAGTCAAATTGGGAAGAGGTCAGTCTTGTTACTTTCTTTTATAACAACCCATTCATTGATTCCAGTGTTAAGAGTCTTTCATGGGCATCACTTCTAATGACCTGATTCCCATACACTAAGCTCCATTCTTTAACTGTTCTTCTCCTTAAATGTCCATCTCCCCCATTATTGCCATACCGAGGACCAAGCTTCTAGCATATGAACTCTGTGGGGACACTCTGAAATTGTATCTGAACTATAGCAAAAGAAAATGGCAGGCAATCTTTTCTTAGATGCAGGGGGGAAGGAAACTATGGTGATAGATTTTGAAATAAACCAGTGAAAAGGAACTGTAAGATGACTTCACAATGTTCAATAAAAAAGGCAAGCAAAACCTTTTCTCGAGAGTCAAAGAAATAGTGATGGAGTCAGAAGCTTTAAGAAGGTTTGGAGGGACGCAGGGGAAAGCTCAGTGATTAGAACTCTTGCCCAGAAAGTGCAAGATCCCTGGTTTGATCCTTCAGCACCACATAATAGCTGGGCATGGTGATGCATGACTATAATTCCACCATTTGGGAAGCTGAGATGGTGAGATTGCCATGAGTTCTAGGCTAGCCTGGGCTCCATAGTGAGTTCTGGATCAGCCTCAACTACAGAGCAAGACGCTGTCAAAAAAAAAATAGATTTGGAACCTTATAGCAGCATGGTAAACAAAAGGATAGATGGTTTAGCAGCTGTGAAACTCCAAGCTGGATAGGACTGGTTATCTGTAACCACGTCTCTAAGTCAAAGAACTCTGTCTTAAACTCCTTTTACTCGTCCATGGTACCTTGCAGAAATAAGCACACAATACTTTATTGAATTGATTATATTTATATAAAGTTGAGTTTTTAAAGGAAAAGACAAGGGCGGGAGAAAGCCAACAGAAAGTGAATGCAGTGTTTTAGCCTTCCCAGGAGATACGAAGCCTGGAAGTACTCTGCTTGTTCTATGACCTTTATTTACAAAGTCACTTTTTCAATATGGGTTCATTTCCCAAGCCACAGAAGGGGGAGGGGAGATAATTTCTGCCTCTTTACTGTCTTCTAAGAGTATCACAAGCTCTTTGTTAAATATTTACATATTCTTTTGGTCACCATACAGACAAGATAATACAAAAGGTTTTACTTCTCTGTACTGTTTTATTATTTTATTTTATTTTTTTTTGGTTAGCAAGAGTTTGGCCTATGGCCTATTGTCATTGATTTACTTTTGGTATTTCACAGTAACAGAAGAGGAAACAGGTATAATAAATGGTAAATTGCCTTTACAAAAACAAGACGAAGAAATAAAAGGAAACAGAAAAGTCATTAATTATTTTAAATCTCATAAATGTCTTTCAAAAATTTGTGTTGGATTCCATATAGTCATTTCACTCATCAATATACATGAAGTCCTATTTCAGTTTCATAACCTATTTCCTGGAGTACTTTCTGTTTGTATTTCACTTATAAATTAGTAAAATACTTTTTTAAAAGAAAGAGTTAACTGAAAAACAACTTTCTAAGAAGTCACATGTCTTAGATTTTTTTTTTGTTCCTGTGACCTGACATCCATAACTTTGGGGGTGAAAAATTTATTTTAGCTCCCAAGTTCAGAAGGTCACAGACCTTTCATGGGTGGCTAGCAACAGTGGAAGCAGACGGTGGAGGCAGAGGTGGAGGCAGTTCCTCACAAGGAAGGAAGCAGGAAGGGGAACTGGCATGTACCTTTCTGGGTCCTACCCGAGTGATCAGCCCCTTCCAGATCAAGCCGTAGCGTTGCACCCCCTCTCTGTTAAGGCAGGCACCTGTTTTTTCTAGCCAGGCCCCAAACCCTACAGCTCCATAGGTAACCCACCACATCCACACATGAGGCTTTTAGGGTACACTCCAGATCCAAACCATGACATCATAAAAGTAAATTTAAAAATTTACCTGTATGTAGAATTAGTTTGAAGAATTCCCGAAGAATTATTCTTGACAGAGAATGTATCTTTATGCCCTGGAACCTGTTTACTGCAACATAGTATTAAGAGTATTTTACTTTTTTTTTTCTTCTCAGTGTACATATAAACCCTTTAATTTGTATTGGTCCCCAGGGATCTGGCACAGACGCAGGGCTCCGAACAGATGGGACTGAGGCATGGGCTGAGTCAGCCTCAGCCGCTGGGTGTGGGGTGGGGAGGTGATATTTCCTGTCTCCTGGGTGATGGTTGTTGCCACACACCCCTGGTTTCCCAGACTACTACTCTTAATTTTAGTTAGTGAGTTATTGTATTTTGGGGGTTCCAAAATTTCTGTCTTTTGTGAGCATCTATCTTTTCTTTTTTCTTTCTTTTCTTTCTCTTGTGAGCACCACCCAGCGGGCAGTCTTTCAATTTTGTACACTTTCATTTGACCAGGTGACTAGATAAAGAGGAAGGTGGGGGGGGGGAGGAAGGGTAACTTGACCCTGTGCCAATACTTTAGATTTTATCAGTTGGGCACCCTTGCCAATAGGAAAAAGGCAGGGGGAGGGACTTGCGATTTAGGGATTTAAAATCTCCGCCCTCCCCCACATACTTTCTCTGTGTTTTTTCACCTGCATGTAGAGAGGTCACCTCTTTTTGCAAAAAGATAATTTAAAGCCTCAAATTTCTGTCCTCCGGCTCCCACATCCATCCTTTGTTTGGACAGGTAAACTCCTGCGAGCTGTTTCTAACACCTTTCTCTCTCTCTCTCTCTCTCTCTCTCTCTCTCTCTCTCTCTCTCTCTTTCTTCTGTGGTGCTGGGGATCAAAACCAAGACTTTCATACTGATTTATATCCCCAGTTCTTTTTATTTATTTTTCATTTTGAGACAGGGTCTTACGAAGTCACAAAGTTGCTCAGACCGGGCTCCACCTTGCCTTTTTCTGCCTCAGCCTCTCAAGGTGGACCATGAGGCCCAGCCTCAGATTTCTATTTTTTTAAAAAAAATTTTGTAAGGAGTTTCTTAGAAAAAATAAGTTAGGGGCAGGAGGAATGGCTCAGTGGTTAAAGTGCTTGCCTAGCAAGCAGTGTGTCAGGCACTAACTATACAAGTTCAATTCCCCAGCACCGCATAAGCCCGGCATGATGGTGCACACCTGTAATCCCAGCACTAGGAGGTTGAGACAGGAGGATTGCTGTGAGTCCAAGGCCAGCCTGGGCTATACAATGAGACCCTATCTCAAAAAAAAAAAAAGGCTAGGTTTTTTTTTTTTTCTTTTTTTTCTGTGTGTCAGCTTTGTGCCACACGTGGCTGTATGTGGTTCTCAAAACTGTATGAGGCAGGTATTACTCTTCTTGGTATACATAGACTCATTTTTGTTCAGAAAAATATATATATTGGAGGCTGAGCGTATAGCTCAGTGGTTAGAGTGCTTGCCTAGGAAGCACAAGGCCCCAGGCTTGATTCTCCCAGCATGACATACTAGCTAGATATGGTGGCACATGCCTAAAATCCCAGCACTCAGAACACTGAGGCAGGAGGATTGCCATGAGTTCTAGGCCAGCATGGAGTATATATATATATATATATACATACATACACACACAGTGATGTATAGTGAGTTCAGGACCAGCCTGAACTACAGAGTGAGACCTTGTTTCAAAAAAAACCCCATATATATATATATATATGTGTGTATGTATATAGTTTAAAATATAGACACAGTTGCTGTCTTTATAGACTTTACATTTTAGCAGGAAAGAAAAATATATAATTACAAACTGTGGTATTTCAAGAAGAGTAGACAAATGACTGAGAATGGAAGAGAGAGACCTATTTAAAAAAAATAGGGTAGGGCTGGGATACCCACATTTGTGGGTCCCCCTTCTGACCAGTAGAAGCTTTACCCAACTTCTTTCCCCTTCTATATTTTCCCCAATAAAGTGTATTCTTTACAACCTGAAAAAAAAAAATTGGGCTGTCAAGGGAGTTATCTTTGAAGAGGTAACATTTAAGTAGAAACTAGTAGTATGAAAAAGAGCCAGTAGGCCCCAGGATGCAGCTCAGTGACACAGAACTTGCCGGGCACACACAAAGCGCAAAGCCCTGGGTTCATCCCTAGTTCCAAAACACACAAAAAAGACCTAAATAAATAAATAAATAAATAAAAGAAACAAAGAAAGAAAAAAGAAAAGAAAAGAAAAGGAACTAGTCATGAAAAGCAGGATTCCTCCAGGCAGAAAGAACAGCGAAAGCAAAGGCTGTTAGATGGGAAAGAACTTTGCACTTAATTTATTTTAAAAATTGTGTTACAAATCCAATAAAATCTGTCATCTTAACTATCATTAAGTGTATGGTTTAGTAGTTTTAACACATTCATATTATTATGCAACAGGTTTCTAGAACCTTTACTAGAACTTGCAAAACTGAAACTCTGGACCTAGTGAAAAACAGTTCCCCATTTCTCCTCTCCTCCAATCCCAGCCTCTGGTAACCACAATTCTATTTTCTGTGTATACGGCTACTTCAGGTAAGTGGAATCACATAGTATATGGCTTTTTGTGACTGGCCCCTTTTGTGTAGCATAAAGTCTTTAAGGTTTATCCACAATATAACAAAATTTCCTTTTTTAAGGCTGATAATATATTCTGTTTCTCCATTCATCCCATAATATCCTATTGCATGTCTGTACTACACGTTGTTTATCCATTTATCTGTTGATAGACATTCAGCTTGCTTCTGCCTCTTATTGTGAATGATGCAGCTATGAACATTATTGTGGTTTGGATCTGGAATGTTCCCCAAAAGTCTCATGTATTTGAATGTTTTAGATTATCTATAGAACCATGTGCTGTTGGGAGATTGGGACCTAGTCTGTAGGAGTGGATTACAGTCATGTAAATGTAATTACAGGCATGTAAATTGGATTATAGGCATGTAGTGGGGGGTTACCACATCTTCCACACCTGGATCCAGGAGGGGCTGATCGCTGGGATGAGACCTGGAAGGATATATAAGCTGCTTCCTGCCTTCCTTGGGGGACTAGTCTCAACTTGCATTGACTTGGGTTCCTGTTTGTAAGGTTGAGGAGCTAGTGCCTTTGCCTCTGCTGCTGCCACGTACTTCCACTGTTGCTGGCTGCCTCTGAATGGACTGTGACCTTCTGAAACTGTGAGCTAAAATAAACCTTTTCTCTCCTAAATTTGTGGATATCAGGTATTGAGTCACAGCAACAAAAAAGTAACTAGGCGAATCATGAATAAATAAATATCTCTCTTGGGTTTTCTGCTCTGAATTCTTCTGTATATTTATATGGAAATGGACTTGCTGGATTACAAAGTAGCTATTTTTAATTTTTTAAGGAAACTCCCAACTGACAGCACCATTTTACATTCTTGCCAAGAGTGTACAAGGCATCTGTTTCTCTACATGCTCAACACTTGTGATTTTAGTTTTAATAGTGGTTATCCTAATGGGCATGAAGTAATACCTATCTCATTATAGTTTTAATTTGCATTTCTTTAATGACTAGTAATACTGAACATCTTCTCATAATGTTTTGAATTAATTTTTTGCATATGATGTCAGGTTAGAATGAGATTTTTATGTAGATTTTTAGTTATCATAACATTAAGAAGTTTGACATTTTTGAGAACAAAAGAACAGGCGAGCTGTTCCAGTTCCCCAGACGTTAGTAAAAAGGGAGCATGGAAAAAGATGTGATTGGATCATGAAGAAATTTTAAGGTAGGTCAAGACTCTAGAATTTATTCTCAGTGTACTCGGAAGCTCCTAGACAGTGACATGAACAGATACGTATTTTTAAATGAGCCTTGTGTGTTCCTGAAAAAGTTAAACATAATGTAGATATTATTAACTTCACTGGAATAAGAGATGTCTAGAAGAACAGTAAAACTCACTTCTAGAACTGTCTATATGGTGCATCCACAGATTACTGCCATGTACTTCAGCAAACAACCGAGAGAGTAAGACCCACCCTGCTTGTGGGTGGCACCATATAATTGGCTTGCAGCCAAAAGAGAATGGGAGAGGGAGGAGGAGGAAATAGGCCTGCATTTTTGAAAAGCTCCATTCTACTTGAGTGGTGTACTTTTGCTACAGATCATGCCGGTGGATGTCAGACTCCCCATGAGAATGCACCAGCAACTCTACAGGAAGGTTCTAGGCTTCCAGTCTCAGGCTAGTGCGAAGTCCCTCATCTCTGTCATTCTACAGTTTCCAGCTTCTTGGACTGAGTAGTTACTGGATCCTTTGGCTCTCCAGCACACAGATGGCCATTGTGCATTACTCTGAATCTGACATGCATTGCCTAATACACACACACATGCACACACACACGATTCTTTTCTTCCAGAAAGCTCTAACCAATACATATAGAATTACCATATGATCCAGCAATATTAGGTTTAGCTAATAGATAATTGAAAGCACAGGTTCACACAAATATTTGTACATGAATGTTGACAGCAGCATTATTTGTAATGGGCCCAAAGTGAAACAATCCAGTGCCCATCTCTTGGTGAATGAATGATATCCATACACAGGACTATTATTCAGCTATAAAGTGAAGTACTATTACATGCTATATCATAAATGAACCTTGCAAATAATATACATGAAAGAAGCCCATCAAAAAAGACCATATGCTGTGTGATTCTCTTCACATGAAACATTCAGAACAGGTAAATCTATAGAGACAGAAAGTGGACTACAGACAGAAAGTAGATAGATGGGAAGAGGGAAGCAGAAATGGGAGTAACTACTAATATGTATGGAGTTTCTTTTGGGGGTTATGAAAGTAAAATCAGTTGTAGTTGTCACAAAGCATCAACATACTAAATGCCAGTTTAAGTGATCAATTTTATGTGAAGTATTTTTATTTTTTAATTTATCAATTAATTAGTCTTTATTTTTTAATTTATTAATTAATTAGTTTTTGAGACAGGGTCTTGCTGTGTGTGCAGGCTGCCCCTGAACAATGGTAGCCCAGGCTGGCCTTGGACTCATGGCAGTCCTCTTGCCTTAGTTTCCCAAGTGCTGGGATTACAGGTGTGTGCCACCATGCCCAGCTTTATGTGGTGCTGGGGAATCGAACTCAGGGCTCTGTACTCAATTAGCAAGTGCTGTAGCTGCTGTGCTAATCCTCCAGGCCTACCTCAATTTTTAAAATGCTATTTTAAAAAATCACTCTGGACATTGTATGGTAAATAGATTGTGATGGGCAAAAAGGAAGCAAAGGCCATTAAGCAGTGAACCCGAGGACAAGAATCTGACCCGAGTCTCACACTGAGACAGCAGATCTGACTCCAAATCCCATGTTCCTAATCTCTCTGCTATATAGTTTTTAGTCAAGGGTTTTCTCTCCTTCTGGCCATCTTCATAAATATCCACAACATATTCCCTGAGGAATTTCTCTTGTGTAGTCTTTGAACGATGGAGCTCCTGCTTGAATGAAATTTCCTTATAGTGTACCAGGTGTCATAACAATTGAGGATAAAATTCAATAATTCAAAGATGAGATGGTACCAAAGACAGTATGAAGGTTGGTGCCATAATTTAAGATTCTTCTTAGGACAAAAACTTTCTTCCCCCTCCCAACTAATTAGTATGGAGAAAGATTATATATAACTTCTTTATTAGACAAAAGGAATTTTTATTCTCTGTGTTTCTTTAAGGACTTTGGAACTGAATGTTAAAGTAAATACACTGAGTGATGCACTTAAATTTTTTTATTTATTAAATTTTAAAACCAGTTGCCTTGGTGGTGGAAAATATTTTGTTATGGACTAAGGACAGGGATCATCCTAAAAAAATGATACCTGAGATGCCCACAGTTGAGAATGCCAAATACTAGAATTTAGGAGAAAAAAACAAGTTGTTTTTCAAGTTTGTCTGTCCTTTTCCTGCAAATAACAGGTTTATAATAAAATGATGAAGAACACATTGTAACAGTTTGCTTTGTAAATTTTCCCAGTAGTCAGGGTGCAAATGGGATCCAGAGGAGGCCTTCAATCCCCTGAAGGCACCAGCTCCAGGCCATTCCCCTTGGCACCATTCTTTCATCTGCTTAGCTTTTCAGCTTTCACAATGTTATTGTCCCCTGGCCCCAAAGGGAAACAACTTACCACCTATCATATGTCCTTTATCACCCCTCCATCATAGTAGATGCAAATACATATAAGAATGGCCCCCAAGTGGAAACAATCCAAAGCCCATCTCTTGAGGAATGATCAATATCCATACAAAGGAATATTATACAGCCATAAAATGAGGTACTATTACATGCTACATTGTAGATGAACCTTGCAAATAAGCGAAAGACCAATGACAAAAGACCGTATGTGATATGATTCTCTTCTCATGTCAGATGTATTCAGTGACAGAATTGGAAATAACTGAACAAAGAAAATTGTGGGTATCACATGTAATCCCCAGAGGCAGCTATGGCTGAATTCGCTTAGTCAAAACTTCTTTGTTTTTCAATTAATGGAGTTTTGCGTCAATTCTGTATATATTTGAGAAACTAGTGTGTTATAATCTCATAGGATGATTTCATTAATCTTTTATAAGATTGACATATTCGTCCAGTCAAAGGCATCATATCTGCCAATGTAGAAGTTACAAGTAACTCTGCAGCTCTAAATCTTGGATGAATTCAAATTTATGAGAAAAAGTCTTGGCAAATCATGAGTTTTGCACAATCTAAAAAACTATTACTCAATTTTAGGTATCCAATCTGCGCTTGGGAACTGCTTCTCAAGTCAACAATATCTGAAAGGTGTGGATGCCTAGAAAATAAAATGGCATACTATCCTAATTTGTTATATCTGCATTCCGTTATTCCAAGACACAGGAGACCATTCATTTCTTAACTTCTGAAATGTAGAAAACCATCAATTGCCAGGATGAAATAGATTGCAGTATGATGAATCACTCCCTGCACACCAAGGAAATTCCCTTTTCTCAATTTTATATCCCACTCACAAAGCATTTTCATTTATTGGACCAACTGGATACTATTGACAGCATGTGGGAAGGGAATGAGCCCAGAGTAGGCATGCAGGGTGGGGACTCTGGCTTTTAATTCTAGCTCTGGGTTTTACTAGTATGAGAGCCTCTAAATTCAAATAACAGTTCCACAAATGATGCCTTTTCCTCTTTCCTTCGTTCTACAGATTATTTCCTCAGTCATTCAGAGGCTAATGCAGGACGCATTTTGAGTCTTTAAGTGTTTTATTCCATACACTCGGTCTTCAAGCCCGTCAATACTTCCCAAGCATCCCTCACATCGTTTCTCAGTCATGATCTACTTCTCTGTTGGTCTTTGTGGCTTGTCAAGCTTAAAAGTTGGAATAGAAGATTCCTCCAAACCTGCTCTTTAGTTTGTAATTTCATTGGTTGCATTTTTCTTACGGTAAACATCTGTCTTAACCACACATGCTGTATCACCCTCTTATGTTTATTTTTTATGTTAGTATTCTATTGCTGCTGTAATAAATCATCAAAAAATTAGTATCACCAACAATACAAATGTGTCATCTTATAGTTCTGAAGGTTGGAAGACTGACATAGATCTCATTGGACTAAAATTAAAGTGTCAAAGGGCTGTATTCCTTCTGGAATGTCATCAGGAGAATCAATTTCGTTTTCTTTCCTAGGTTCCAGAAGGTATCCACTATTTTTTGGTGTATAGTCCTCTTTCTCTGTTTTCAAAGTTGGCAATGCTGGGCAAGTCCTTTTCATGTTACCAAGTTTCTCTGGTTCTCCCTCTTTCACTTTAAAGGAACCCTGTGATTATACTGGTCTCACATGGATAATACCTGATAATTTACTTATCTTAATGTCAGTTGATTAGCAACCTTAACTGTGTCTGCAATTTTAATTTCCTTTTGCCATGTTATCTATTCACAGATTCTGGGATTAGTATATATTTATTTTGGGGGTCACATTATTCCACTTACTACATTCTTTCTCCCAATTTTTACCCTCTAAATTGCCAGAAAGGTTTTTAATTTCCTACTCCTTGTTTCATAGTTACTTTTTACAACAACCAATTAACTGAATATTATCACAAAACCTTATGTGCGTATGTTAATTAAGACTAGCCTAGATTATGTATTTAAAAGTCTGGACTTATATTTACAGAAATAAAGTACAGAATATTGAATTCTTTATCTAAACTCTCTACTTTAAATTTTATTGGTAACCAGTCAAGGGATCCTAATAAAACTTTTAACATCTAAGGGCTTAATTATGCTAATAATAACACACACCTTAATTATATTTCATAGTTAAAACTTTGAGGAAATGTTTCAAATAAATATTTTAAAAGACGAGTGATAGTGTTATAAAATATGTAAGATGTTTGTGCTATAAATTTATACAGTTTTTGAAAACTACTGTGTTAAAGTGCTCTGGTTATTGATTGCTTAGGCACAAAGAAGGGAGGGAGGAACCAAGTAGATGATAAATTACTTATTCTCTTGGCCTGAAACATACTGCGAACAGTGATTACATTTTTAGGGCATTCATTACATAATGGGGTGAACCTTAGCTGTGACAGACATCACAGCGATCGTCTTTTCCAATATCATGTTAACAAAAATGACAATGGAGACAGTGGGAAAAGCAGCAAGCCAGAATTCTGATAGAGACCTTGAAAGGGCGAACTGTGCCTCTGATTCTTTACCTGTGTAGTGCTAGTAAGTGTGCAGTGTTTACTCAAATGGTCAGATTACATTGAATTTTATCCCTTCTTTACTGAACCCTTCTCTGGCCCCTCTAATTGAGAAGTCTCAAAGGTGTCTGCTAGAAACTTTAAATATTTGTTGAATTGAGGATCGTGGACTATGGTTTTGCTTCTTCTGTACTGTATAGTTTCAAGCACAAGCTGTGTCTCCAGCTTTCAGTGCTTTCTGCCAATAACCAACATTTCTGTCATTAGAGATCTTGTATGTAGTAACAGCTGAAGTCACCTGAAGTCTCCTTCTAGTTCTCATCTTGGGTAGAGAGGAAACAGTGTGAACTCACAAAATGAAAAATGTACGTTTCTCTGTGGTTATTTGTAGAGAACTTCTCAACCTTTTAAAGATGTGAAGCTAAAACCATATCCATTTTGACTTCTTCACAATATTTTAAAAGTAGTTCTCAGGGCTGGAGGAATAGCTCAGTGGTTAAAACACTTGACCTCAAGTTCTAAGTTACTAAGTTCAATACCCAGGACCACATAAGCTTGGTGTGGTGACCCATGCCTGTAATCCTAGCACTCAGGAGGCTGAAGCAGGAGGATTGTCGTGTGTTTATGTGTTTGAGACCAGTCTGGGCTACATAGTGGGCTCAGAACCAGACTGGACTATAGAACAAGACCCTGTCTCAAAAAGAAAAAAAAAAGTTCTCAAAGTGTGAACTCTGGACCAATATAAGTATCACTAAGCAGGTTGTTAGAAACAAATCCTTGGGACTAACAATCTGAAGAATCAGAATGTGTGTGCGTGTGAAATTTTTTTTTTTTTAAAGAAGTCCTCCAGGTGATTCTGTTGCATGGTGTTTGGGGAACCACTTTTAAGTACACCTGTACCTACTTTTTTTTTGAGTGGGGACAAGGTCTCACTCGGTATGGCACAGAACTCACAGCCCCCTGCCTCAGCCCCCCACCTCACCTGGCTTACATGGTGCTGAAGAATCAAACTCTGGGCCTTGGGCTTATTAGGCAAGCGCTTTAAGTGCTGAGCCCTGTGCAATTATTGACAGTCGATGTGGCTATGTGTGCTAATGTGGTACACATAGTGCCAAGACCTCAATTGCAAGCCTATCTGCCTTCCTTTTCCTGTGAAAGGCCTAATAATACATGTGTTTAGTTTTTAAAATAGTGCTCTTCATAAGGAACTTCCTCGGGGTATTAGCGTAAAATGAGCAGCTTAAAGGACAGATTGTTAATCAAACACAAAATCAACAGTTACTGCTAAAATAAAAATAACAACCCAATGTGACTATTTAAATCAACGTGTACAGTGCTTTCAGGGACGGGAGGTAGAGGAGGCTATCTTGGAACACCTAGTTGTTCCTCATTTTTCCAGATTTTTTATTTACTACACTTTTGATCGTGGAACCTTGAATTTCGCGGCAGAATCAGTACGGCCCAGCGCCATCTTCCTCCAAATAAAACGTGAATTATACAAGCGGAGGAAAAATGACAGTGGGAAAAGGAATGCAGAAGACAACACGGCTAGACTGTGCCATCCCCTTGACGGACTGGCCTTGCTCCCTGCCTCACGTCTTTCTGAAGAGCAAAGCTTTCTTTCAGTCTCCACCCGCAGCTCCAGCTCCCGCTGGGCGGCCCTCACCTCTGTGAGTTCCTGTTATCCCGCAGGGTGATGAAGGCGCTCTCGGTTGCGCCTGCGCAGCGCAGACTTGGAAAAGTCGCCCTCACGCGGCGCCAGGACGCAAGCGGGGTCAGGGCAGCCGGCCTCTTCCGCCCAGACTGTGGCCGGCGGTCCCGCCCCCTGGCGTCCCAACAGAGCGCTCCGTGCAACGCCGCAGCCGGTGGGTGGAGGCGAGCGCGTCTCAGCCAATGAGATGCCAGAAACAAAAAGTGTGGGACCAATAAATTCTGGGCGGCTGACCAATCACAAGGCCTCACACCCGGATATGCTTTCTGGGTTCTGAAACCTACCTGAGGAACTGCGAGGGGCTCTGCACGTGGGCCCGGGGCTGAGAAAACTCAGCGGCCAGTGGGCGTGCTTAAGTGAACTTCAGTGTCTCGTCCGTGCGTGCGCCTTGTAAGTCATTCCACTGGGGATTGAGCAGGAGGGCAAGTCAGTGTGTCTGTCTGTGCATAGAATTTCCCCCGAGGTGTCTCGGAGCCTGCCTGAGGGTGAGCCCAATGGTACTGCACAGGGAGTAGATACTGAAGACGCCGTTCGGGCAGGGGTAGCATGAATCTCCTACCTAAAAGCTCCAAGGAGTTCGGATCTGTTGACTATTGGGAGAAGTTCTTCCAGCAGCGAGGAAAGAAAGCTTTCGAGTGGTATGGAACCTATCTGGAACTGTGCGGGGTGCTGCATAAATACATCAAGCCCAGGGAAAAGGTAGGGAGCGCGGCCTGACTACCCTGTGTGGGAAGGTGGGAACTGCCCCATAGGGGAACAATACTTTTCATGGTTCCATGAAAGGCTTGTTCTGGCCAAAACACAGCTTTAAAATGATGTTCAGTCAAAAGACTTCCTGTCCCAGCACATCCTGGAATCAACGCCCTCCTCTTGGAGGGAGCATTGACCTCTATCCAACATTGCAAGTGTGCTCTTCTGTCCCTGTGCACAGAGAAGCATGTGTGATTTCACTGATGTAGTGTTTGTTACTAATAGGTTGTTGAGTGCTTGTTGACTTTTAGGCACCGTGCTCAGGTCTCAGCTTCAAGAGAATTAAGACTTAAACCCCACACACATTCCAAACTTGAAAAGCAATGGTATGGTAAGTAATAGGTTTGGTAGAGATGAGGTTGATTTGGAGGTAGGAAGAAGAACTGCATTTGTGGAAGAAGCCTTATGTGCTAAGCCTCATGCTGAGTGTTATGTGTATGTGTGTGTGTGTAGTCCTAATTTCTCATCATAAACTCAAGTGGATGGTCATATGTATGTTTTTTAAGGATGTCGGGAAATGGAAGCACTCACATGGAGATTTAAACTCAAGCCTTTCTGACTCTAGAACTTGTACACTTCTCATTGAATTACACCTTTCTAGAGAGGGTGTAAATTTTTGAAGGATGAGTGAGAGATTGCTGCACAGAGTGAAGGGAACACCTGTATTTTTTGACTTAAAAAATAGCTGAATATCATGAGTTGGAATCTCTGGGGGGAGTAAGATTTGAATCCTCACAAATGTAGTTTATTTTTTGGTGAAACCAAAGACATAGGTGGTTGGAGGAAATAGGTTTTTGTTGTTGTTGTTTTGTTTTGAGACAGGGTTTCACTCTTGTAGTCTCAGCTGGCCTGAAATTCACAGCATTTCTCTTGCCTTAGCCTCCTGAGTGCTAGGATTACAGGCATGCTCAGTTTACGTGGTGGTGGGGAACCGAACCGTGGGCCTTGTGCTTGCTAGCCAACTGCTTTAACCACTGTACTATTCCTCCAGCCTCAGGAAAGAGGATTTATACCAGGCCTACCCTAATAATAAAAAACAAGATTTTGTCTATAACTACTGTTTGCTTTTTGTGGCATCCTGTTCTTGAGTAACACATGCTTGTTTTAGATAAAAGAACAGCCATGATTGTGTTTTTTTTTTCATTACAAACCTTATAACCTGCATTGTAGCTGAATGTAGCTTTCATTAGTGAATTTCTTTAATCCATGGTGATTCCAGATGGAGGCTAGAGCAACTGTTATGATGTCTCTTGCTGCTAGTAGCATCGTTACCTCTGAAAACACGCAGCAGCTGAGGCAAGACTTCCTTGAAGTGGCAGACATGCACTCCTTTGCCTTGATGACCTCCATCTTGGTCATGATTTTCTTCCCCAGGTGCTGGTGATTGGGTGTGGCAACTCAGAGCTGAGTGAGCAGCTCTATGATGTGGGCTACCAGGACATAGTGAACATTGACATCAGTGAGGTTGTCATCAAGCAAATGAGAGAACGCAATGCCACCCGACGGCCCCAGATGAGCTTCTTGAAGATGGACATGACACAGATGGAATTTCCTGATGCCTCATTCCAGGTGGTTTTGGACAAGGGCACCTTGGATGCTGTCCTGACAGATGAGGAGGAGAAGACCCTGCAACATGTGGACAGGATGCTGGCTGAGGTTGGCCGTGTCCTGCAGGTGGGCGGTCGCTACCTCTGCATCTCCCTGGCTCAGGCTCACGTCCTGAAGAAAGCAGTGGGTCACTTCTCTCGGGAGGGGTGGATGGTGAGGGTGCACCAAGTGGCCAACAGCCAGGACCAGGTGTTGGAAGCAGAGCCTCGGTTTTCCCTGCCTGTTTTTGCCTTCATCATGACCAAGTTCAGGCCAGTCCCTGGCTCAGCCCTTCAGATCTTTGAGCTGTGTGCTCAGGAGCAGGGCAAGCCTGTGCGGCTGGAAAGTGCTGAGCGGCTGGCTGAGGCTGTGCGGGAGCGGCAGCAGTATGCCTGGCTGTGCAGTCAGCTGCACCGCAAGGCCGGGCTGGGGAATGTGTCTCTGGACTTGTGCAATGGGGACACGGGGGAGCCACGCTACACACTCCACGTGGTGGACAGCCCCATTGTGAAACCTTCGCGGGACAATCATTTTGCCATTTTCATCAGTGAGTTGGGATTGCTCCCTCTCTTCCTCTGGAGGGGCTGGCTTACAGGGGCTGGGGCTGGGGCTGGGGCTTTGAAGGTGGACATGTCTTGGCTGTTATTAATCTTCAGAGGGTGGTAGTTCCCCGAGGGATTGAGTAGTCAAGGCATGATGAAGGGGAAGTAATGGCTTTGTTTAGATTTCAGCCTTATTTGTTTTCATATTTTATTGTCAGGGATTCATGAAGTATGAGAATGGTGTTGGCAGGAAAGAGAGTGGAGGTAAATTTAGGCGGGTAACAAGAAGTCAGTTACAGTATTCCAAAGTGCTTGAAGCAGGGCTGGACTAGCCAGTTTCAGTCATTGGTTCCTGTTAAGGGCTCTGTAGCTTGTGTACTGTGGGATCTGGTGGGATATGGAGAAATTGCATGGTTCTCTGTAGAATTTAGGGAGGCAATACAATGTAACAGCTGACAAAGCTCTGGAACCCCAGTCTATCTGGGTTCTAGTCCTGACTGAGACAGTTCTGGTGGTATGACATTGAAAAAGTTACTTTTTTTTTCTGTGCTTCAGTTTTCTGTAGTTGTTAGTAGTATAAAAGTTCTTAGAAATGGTGCATGGTATGTGATAAATGCTTTTAAGTGTTAGTTATTATGTTGAAAGGACTAAAAATACCAGGTTTACCTTATTAAGGATGAGAAGATACTATGAGGAAATGCTTTCAAAAGCAGAAAATTCTAGACAAATGTATGGTTTTGTGGTCATGCTGTCTGAGCTGTTTTTCCACATATTTCATAATCCCAGCTGTCATTCTGGGAGAAAGAATGGTGACATGGATACAAGCATGGACTGTAGGGCTAAGCTGCCTGGATTTGAGTCCCAACTCTGCCATTAGCTTTGTGTACATGGGTAAATAGTGGAATTTCTGTGCCTTGATTTTCTCACTTGTGAAAATGAAAATAATAATGCATTGTGATCTGTTGTGAGGATTCCATTATCTTTTATTTGTAAACTGCTTGGGGTTGCGCCTGGCATGTAATTAGCCTATATATTATTGCTGCTTATCTTGCATGAGGCATCTGCCTTCCCTGCTTTACATCCGTGTCCATTCTCTTATGTACCTTTGGTCTTTTTTTGTGTCTCATGGGCTGCTTCGCCCTGGGTGTTGTGTACTAGCCCCGCTGGGTCATAGTCAAGGAGGATGCTGGTCTTGGACAGGGGCTGGCTCTACACCATGTGGATTATATTGGTTGTGGGGGCTTGAGCATTCTTCCCAGTACTCTTGTAACCACGTGCCTGTTATCCAGTCCCTCAGGGCCGAGAGACTGAGTGGCTGTTCGGCATGGACGAGGGCCGGAAGCAGCTGGCAGCCAGTGCGGGCTTCAGAAGGCTGATCACAGTGGCCCTCCATCGAGGTCAGCAGTACGATGGCATGGACAGCATTCAGGCCGAGCTGTCGGCCAGGGTCATGGAGCTGGCCCCCGTTGGGATGCCTGCCCAGCAGCAGGTACCTGTGCCTTAGCTGTAGCTCTCACTGGTCCCTGGAATCAGTAGCAGCCAGGAAGGCAGAGTGTCTAAGAAAGGGCTAGGGTTAGAAGCTGTGATCCAAATCTGCCCCTAGGGTAGGTATTGGCAGATAAGGGTTAAATGGGCAAACAAAATGAACAAAGCAAAAAACCCCAAAACATCATGCACCCATACGCACACACCCGTGCACGCTCATGCACACACACACATTTCTCTTGTCACAGGTAGAGAGAGGAAGGTGCCTGTGAGAACCAAGATAGCTCTGGGTCTGGGTGGGGCTACAAGGCTCCACAGAGATCCCATGAAAGGAGTGTGCCGGTGTGCCTGGGCCACACTTAGGGAGAAGGAATTATCTTGGGCAGCATATAAGACAGAACAATATAATCAATGTATATAAGTAACAAAACTTCCTTTTGATAAAATATTTTTGTTATAAAATGGGACGTCCAGGCTGTGGGCCTCAAGTTGGCATGTCTGCCAAGCTCCTGCTGTTGATACTGTGGACGGCTCAGACCAGCCTGTGTGTGTTTCCTTTCCCACTTCTGAAAAGGACTTCTCAGGCCATTTGCTCCTCTGAACTGGTGCTGTCAGAGGGCATAAAAAAGTCCAGAACAGCTCAGCATAGTTTTCTGGATATGGCCTTGTGTTTTATTGTTTGTTGGGAAGGAAGCAGAGCTTTGTCAAAGCGGTGATAAGGTATTATCAGTTGACATCTGCTTTGTGCCCTTCTGATCACCATGGGTAATGGACAAGTGTAAGAACTTTCTTTTCTTTTCCGTCTGTCCTTCCTTCCTTCCTTCCTTCCTTCCTTCCTTCCTTCCTTCCTTGCCTGCCTCTCCTCCTCCTTGTCCTTCCTGTTTTTTGCTACAGAGGATTGAGCCCATGGCCTTTACTGAGCTACATTCTCAGCCCTTTTTTAATTTTTGATTTTGAGACAGGGTCTCCCTAAGTCACTGAATTGCCCAGGCTGGGCTTGAACTTGCTATCCTCTTGCCTCAGCATCTGAAAATGCTGGGATTACAGGTCTGCACCACTAGTCCTGGCTAAGAACTTCTTTTCTGCTCTCTCTCTCTCTCTCTCTCTCTCTCTCTCTCTCTCTTTCTTTCTTTCTTTCTTTCTTTCTTTCTTTCTTTCTTTCTTTCTTTTAGGGTCTCACTCTGTAGCCTAGGCTGGTCCTGAACTCACTGTGGAGCCCAGGCTGGCCTTGGCCTCACAGCAAGCCTCCTGCCTCAGCCTCCCAAGTGCTGGGATTACAGAGGTGCGCCACCACACTTGGCTTGTGTGGTGGTGAGGAAACAAACTTGGGTACTTAGTGCTTGACTTAGCACTTGCTAGGAAAGTGCTTTAACTGATGAGCCATTCCTCCAGCCCCTTTATCCTTCTTGATAAGTGATATCCTCCAAGGTACTGGAGGCTTGATGCATTAGTATCAGACCTAAAAGACAAATGTTGAGTACTAGGTTCCCAAACTATTGTCACACCCATTAGGCTGGCTTGGATTGACAGATGAATGTATACATGATTCTTGGTGGTATCCATCAGAGAGACTTTATTTTCCAGGAGGTCCCTGTCCTCTAGAGAGCTTCCTTTGTGACCTTTCTCACTGGTGCTCAAATCTGCAAGGTCAGGAATTACTGGTGTTACTGAATGCTCTGACAGAAAAAGAAAGAAATATAAGGATGGTTCGGGAGGGGGATAGTTTAGGGGAGAGAAGATTTTTCTACCAAGATTTAGAAAAATGGGAAGAAAAGATAATCGTAGTTTGAGAAAGGAAGAGGTTTCCCCAGATTGAGTGGCAGTTTCCTGTTGGATTTGGTTATCGTTTTCTGTGTCTAGGTTCCTTCTCATGATTGGAGCCTCTTCCTGAGGGTTTCTTCTGGTTGTTGATATCCTAGACTATTGAGAGTTCTTGTAGGGGTTAGTGTTGAGATATTCGTACATTTTTCTTATGATGAATCAGCTGCATTTCATTAGTGGCTTGGGGGATATTTATGTGTTGATTTTCAAAAGGTGAATTAATAAGGACCAGTCTGGGCTACAGAGTGAGACCCTGTCTCAAAAAGAAAAAAAAAGTGAATTAATAAACCTTTTGAGGTATTTTCAAAGGCCCCTCCTGCCCTGCCCAAAGTTCTGTGGTAGAATGGCAAATCTTTGAATTTGTTGCACCCCAGAACCTTGATATGGAGAATCCTCATGTTCATGCAGAGAGAGGGATTATAACTGTTTCTATTTCATTAGTGAGCTGGAGTTCTGACCACATCTCTGGTTGTACCTTTAGGTGCCCTTTCTGTCTGTGGGTGGCGACATTGGCTTCCGGACAGTTCAGCACAAAGACCGCAGCCCCTTGAGTGGCGACTATGTTATCGAGGATGTGCAAGGGGATGACAGGCGATACTTTCGGCGGCTGATCTTTCTCAGCAACAGAAATGTGGTCCAGTCTGAAGTCAGATTGCTGAAGGATGCTTCTCACAGAGGTGAGGTATAGGCACGGTGGTGGGACCTGAGTGGGCATGGCGTAGGCTTTTGCTTGGGGTTATTGGAAAGACTCAAGAGCTTGACTTAGGAGTAGGACAGATCTAGATACCGATGTCCAGAAGCACATAGATCTTTGGCTCTCCTGTCCTCTGACCTCTTAGGGTACTAGTGTTGATTAGCAGAATAGAGGCGTTTGTTCTGTTCTTGAGCAAAGCCTGGCTCTGAAATGATAAGGAGCAGGGGAAGTGCTGGCAAGTAAGTGTGATAGTTGCTTCAATACCTTTAGTCTAAAAAGGGTATTGTCCTATAAGCTACTGTGTACATGCCTGTATGTTCTTTCAAGTTTCAGTGAGTGAATATTTCAGGCCTGTGTGACGTGAGCCAGAAACCAGGAGGTTGGAGGTGAGCCTTGCCTTCATATTTGACCCCTATCACTTACTTCACAGGGTTTTAGTGTTAGTAGGTCCCCTTAGAAGCCATGTAAGCCAGGATTATTCTGTAGAACTATATGTAATGAGAGAAGCCTTAATATTTGAGCTTGTAGCATGGTGACCACCAACTGTAAGTGGCAGCCGAGTATGTGGTATGTGGCTGGTGTGACAGAAAAAGTGAAATTTAATTTGACTTGAATTTAAATGAAAATGGCTATAGATGACAAGAGACTACAGTGTTGGACAGTGAGAGTCTAGAGCATCACCTCTAAGATCCCTCCAAGTGCAGTGTAGAAATTCAATAAATTTGTGCCATACATTTATCAGAGGGGAGGTGAAAGGACCCTTAGTTGAATTTTCTCAGATTTTTCCCCCCCCAGTACTGGAATTTGTACCCAGGCATACTTTACCACTTATTCCCCTTTTTGGCAGGGCGACAGTACTAGGGGTTGATCTCAGGTTCTTTACATTGAATTACATCTCTAATCTGCTCACTGGCTCACTTGCTTTCTTTCGGTCTATCTTGTTTCTTTTTGTAATATGGGGATTATGCCTGGGGCCACTGGACTGTGCCACAGTTCTACCCTTTCTTTATTTAATTTTTTTTTTTTAAATTTTAAGAAAGGTTCTTGCTCAATCATGAAGTTGCTCAGGCAAAGCTTGAACTTGTGATCCTCTTGCCTTAGCCTCCCATGGTATTAAGTTTATAAATATGCTTCAGACCTGGTACCCAGCCCTTTTTTTTTTTTTAAATTGAGACTAAATTGTTTTATTTATTTATTTATTTATTTATTTATTTATTTTTATTTGAGACTGAATTCACCAAGCCTGTCTTGAACTTAACTCCTCTTGCCTTGGCTTCTTGGGTAGCCGACGATTATAAGTGAGCCGCTACTCCTGGCTGAGTTTTCCCAGTTTTTTGAGTGTGCTTTTGCTACTTCCTTTTTCCTACTCCTTGGTACCCATTCCTGGGCACTGAATATTAAACTAACCATTTCTGAGAGGGGAGGGCCAAATACCATTCGAACCAGCTGCAGGGCACTGCTGATAGTGTCCCTTGCTTTCCAGAAACTAGCGGAAGAGGCACAGGACTTCATTCGTCTTAATCTCTCATTTAGCCCAGAAGAAGCGGAAAAAGGACAAGAAGAAGCAGTGGTCTGCAGATACCTCTGACAACCTCCCTCCAGCTCCAGGGCAGTCCATTGATAAGAGTTACCTGTGCTGTGAACACCATAAAGCCATGATTGCTGGCCTTGCTCTGCTGAGAAACCCGGAGCAGCTTTTAGGTGAGAGAGATACGCCTTTGCCGTAGAGAATTTGTGAGATAACAGAAGTAAATGACTTGCTCTGTAGCTTAAGAATGTGATTATAAGCTGAAAAAATGCATATAAATTCATAGTTTCTATTACCCAGCTGTCTTCTAGGTTAAATCTTGTATTCCTAAAGAGAACTGCTTATTTGACTTCCTTTTTTGTTTTCTCGGAGGCTGATATAAAACTTTCCAGATGGAAAATGGCAAAGTGATGGTCTCTTCTGCTATTACAGAGACCCCGCTGGCATTGTTGGTGGTGGGCCTTGGCGGGGGCAGCCTCCCCCTCTTTGTCCATGATCATTTCCCCAAGTCCCGCGTCGATGCTGTGGAGATTGACCCGTCCATGTTGGAAGTGGCCACTCAGTGGTTTGGCTTCTCCCAGAGTGACCGGATGAAAGTCCATATTGCAGATGGCCTGGACTATATTACCACCCTGGCAGGAGAAGGTACGGCTGCGGGTACATTTGGAGGGGGATTGCGGGAGATCATTCCAAGGTTGTCAGGCCTGCAGGGGCCTCTAGAATTCATATTTAGGAAGGAGACGTTAGCATCACTCTAGTCTTCCACTTGTTCATTTGATCATGTATTCAGTAAGTACAGTATGCCATCTGTGTTGTTAACACTGGGCTAAGTGTTGGGGTATAGCAGCAAGGAAAGAGACTGGGTGCTCTTAGGGCACTAGCAGACCAGCAGACCTCCTTTCTGACCTTGTAACCTTGCCACTTCTTCACTAAGCCAAGGAGACGAAGTCTACATGTGGGTGAAGAAAAAAGGAAAATAATAGAGAGTGTGTGTTGGGAGGTGCTCCTAATAAACACTTCAGCTGGAGGCGAAGCCAGAAATAGAGTAATGTGGCATTATTGTAGATCAGTGGTTCTCAGCCTCAGGAGACATTTGTCTGAACAGTTTGGGTTGTCACAGAGTTGGAAGAGGAGGTTTGTGCTGCTGTCACCCACTGACCCAAGATGCCACTAAACATCCTAAGCACACAGACGCTGGTGATGAGTTAATGTGTAGCCCAGATGGTAAGGTTGAGAAACCCTGATGCAGGTGTTACTTTGGGAAATTTTGATAACCTTTTACCCAGGTGCTCACTTAGTAGCACATATACTAAAAATAATTTTTACCCCAGACTTAAGACAAAGAGAATATTAATTTTCTACAAAATGCTACAGGCAATAGCTTCCGTGCTCCTTCTGCTGGTGGCTTTGGTGCCTTCCAGAACTTGAGCCGTCAGGGAAAAGTATGGTTGGTTCAGTTCTCCTTGGGGGCTCAGTCTGTCCTTCCCTGGTCTTGTTTACTAATAAGTACTCAGGTTCTCCCTGGACTAGAATGACTTCTAAGAAGGGTATAGCAAATCAGGAAGCCTGCTAGGAGTATTTTGGGCCTGGTATGAAAAGATGGCAGCCTTGATTGTAATTGCAAACTGAGCTTAACTATGTGAATTTTCCAAGTTCCAATACAAACGTCATTTTGGGGGTCAAGACCCAAGACAGCTGATATAAAGCATTTACCACAATGCCAGGCATATAGTAGGTGTTCAGTTTGTGCTGTTGCTATTATTTGTGGGCTAGTTTTGAGTGATCTTGGCATCTTCTCTAACCACCCCAGCCTTTCTATTTATTGAGAAGCTTAAGGCTGTAAATATGAGCCATGTTTATCCTTGGTTGTTGTTGATCCAGAATATTTTCTTGCTAAGAAAACAAAATCAAGGCTAGTGATACAACTCAGTGGTAGAGAGCACTTGCCTAGCACATATGATGTCCTGGTTTGATCTCTAAGACTATAAAAACAAAGAAAAACAAAACTACCCTGAAGCAACCCAAATTATATCTGTGATATGAACAGTGATAGGCATGCAGTAGTCCTAAGTATTTACCACCAAATCATCATTAGCACAGTCTTAGAATTTGCTAGAAACACGTCAGTGGTACTATTACTTCATATTATATTTCAAAACATTTTCTCCTATGAGGTAACATGTGGTGTTTTCAGAGTTAAAGTTACTGTTTTCTGAGTCAGTCCTAAGAGGCCCAATAAACTGCTTTTCTAGATCACTGCTCCTCAACTCTGATTGAACTTTTAGAATTACCTGGGGAGCTGAAAAAAAAAAAAAAAATAGCAGAAATTTCTCATTTCCCATCCTGCCTTTTTTCCACCACCTCAAGAATTTTGACTTCATCACTAGACATGTAGCCTGTGTTCTCTAGGTAGTTAGAAATTTTCCAAGATGATCCTCCTTGTCTGTCATGGTTAATAACATTATTGCATGTGCAGCATGCAGTATTTATGCTAGAGTAGGCCTCATGAATGTGTGTTTATTTGGAAATGATTTTGAAATGAGGGGGCGGATCTCATTTTACTGTCGAAGGACTTCCTTCGACAGTGACATCACTGCATTTGACAAGGAGCCACGTACCCCGTGTCATTCTTCAGACTTAGCTTCCCTGTCCTCTGCAGGTGTCAGCACAGATTTGGTTTAAGAATATGAGCAAAGACACAGACTCACTTGTCTCTATTTTCTAGGGCGGCCTCACTATGATGTTATAATGTTTGATGTAGACAGCAAGGACCCAACACTGGGAATGAGTTGTCCACCTCCAGCATTTGTGGACCAATCTTTCCTGCAGAAGGTCAAAAGCATCCTGACTCATGAAGGTATGGAGAGCTAAGGTTGGAGAGGGACGAGGGAAGCGTCCTTAAAAATTATTTTTATCTCTGGTAAACAATATATGTAAGTGTGTAGCTTGATCAGTTTCCCCAAATTGAATATATCCATTTACCAGCACCAAACATGGAGCATTTCCAACATTCTAGAAGTCCATGTGTTAACCCTTTCAATAACTCATCCCTTTCCCAAGGGTGATCACTACACTAACTCTGTCAGCACAATTTAGTTCTGTCTGTTTTGGTTCTTTAGATAGATGGAATTGTAGGCGGTATACTCTTCCAGTGTCTGTTTTCTTTTGCCGAACATGTTTTTGAGATTCAGTCATAGTGTTCTATTCACATGGTTCACTTTTATTGCTATTGGTATTGAATGATGATCCCACAGTATATCCATTAGTTAATACTACTGAGTTTGGGTCGTTTCATCTTTGGGGGCCTTATAAGTAGTTGTGTCATTAACATTGTCATCTATGCCATTTGGAGAGAGAATGTTTGTGTGTCTCTTGGGCTTATACACATGGTTGTAGCTGCTAAATCACAGTTACAGGGATGTTCAGCTTTTGTCGATCCTGCCACATAGTTTTACTAAGTGCGTTCCACACTCCCACTAACATAGTAACACTAGCTGCAACTTGAATGCTTTTTCTGTGCTCTGGACTCAGCTGTGTGTGAGTCTTCATAGCAGCCTATTTCCAGATAAGAAAGCTGCAGTTGAGAACCGGTGAATATTTGTTAACAGTTGGCGCCCCAGACCAGGTCCTTGTCACTTGAAAGTTGCAGCCCTTAATGCCTTTATGCCCAGCCCCCTATGTCCTTTGCTTTGGTGTAAGGTCCTGTAATGAGCTGGGTTGATTTAGAACTTAATTGCTGTTTGTCAGATACCCTTGATCTTCTCTTTGGTTAATAGATACTTCATGATTTGTGCATTGGGAACATATCGCTATGAAGTCTGTAAATTTAACTTTTCAAAACAGTTCTCTGGGGAGTTGAGGCATTGGGAATGGAAAAGTACCTGCCACACAAAAGAATAAGAAATCGGGGTGAAGATGTGGTTCACACGTTCCCCGTGCTTTCCTCTTCCTGTCCTTGTGTGTGCTATGGATGCTGTGTGCGCTTGCTGCTCCTGTAGGTACCATCTCTTGGGCCACTCATCTCCCTGGATGGAAATTGGCGTTGTCCTTGGAGCTGATCCTTATCTCCAGCATGTCTTCCGAGCGGCTGTGGCCAATCTCACTCTTTCTCCCCAACCCTGCCAGGTGTCTTTATTCTGAACCTTGTATGCCGAGACTTGGGGCTGAAGGACTCGGTGCTTGCTGGGCTCAAGGCAGTGTTCCCTCTCCTCTACGTCCGGCGAATTGAGGGAGAAGTGAATGAGATCCTGTTCTGTCAGCTGCATCCTGAGCAGAAGCTTGCCACCCCAGAGCTTCTGGACGTGGCACAGACCTTGGAACGGACACTGAGGAAGCCTGGGAAGGGGTGGGATGACACGTATGTCCTGTCAGATATGCTCAAGACTGTGAGGATTGTGTGATCTCTGAGGCCAGGCAGTCAGCTCAGCTTCCTGCCCAGACTGACCTTGGACCACTGGACTACCAGAGTTTGAAAAAAAAAAATACAATGTACAATACTTTAAAATGTATTTTTCTTGTTTCATATGCAGTTACATGCAGCCTCAAACTTGATGAGGTTGCCCTAAGGTCTGGAAAATAAAGTTCTTCCCGTCCTGTCCTCTTTGGTGTGATTTGAGTTGATCGCCTTTGTTTCCCGTTGTGCGTCCTTACGCCCTTACTTGGGATTCCTTGCTGGATTTCTTAGCAGATAGTGACTATGCGCATGCCTGAGGAAGTCCCTTCTGAGCTCTTCAGGACTGAAGACAACCAGGTTTGATTGTGTCTCTAACTGTTGCTTTGTGTTTGTTTTATGCTCTGTTGGTTCTATAGGAATCACTGCCAGTGAGCTGGCAGAGCACTGTGTGCCACAGGGCGAGACATCAGGGTCTCTGTGGAAGGGAGACAGATTTGAGAGAACAACTCCTCTTGTCTCCTTGCGGATGGAACTGCCACTGCTATTGTCCCACTTTTTAGGAATCTACTAACCTACTGCACAGTATGTTTGCCATAACTACCCAAGACCTTGTGACGTAAGCCATTTGTTTGTTCTGTTTGCAGTGGAGGTTTGTGTAGCTGGCTGTATTGTCAGATCTGGCAGATAGAAGTTTCTGGTGTTTGTTTACTTACAACTAAGTGACAGTAAGCTGTCAGGCTCTGCATAAAGACTTGTGGTGGAAGTATGGACATTTAATAGGCAGAAGCCAGATGTGATGGTGTGCATCTGTGATCCCAGAACCCAGGAGCCTGAGACAAGAGGATACCAAGTTTGAGCCCAGTTGGGGCAATTTAGTGAGACCCTTCCTCAAAAAAATAAGAGAAACTGTTCACAATAGGGCTCAAAGTGAAGGCCTTTGGTTCAGTCCCCATTACTGCAAAAAGCAAGCCAAAAGAGTCTCCCCACCCTAGATTAGTAATAAAAGCATATTCCAGACAGTCCTTCCCAGTGATTTGCATATTTTCTCATTTAATCTGAGATAAAGGATAGTTACACCAAAATTACATTAAAACACCTTACTAGAGCCAGAAATACTGGTTTTATCTGCTTATTAAGACTGGTAAACCAGTTGCTGTAATATTGGCTTTAATTTTATCTCCTATTTCAAGACTGACAAAGAGGAATGCTATGGAAATTAGACAGTGTCACTGACCACTGCCCTGGTATATCTTTCCACAAGTCCTTTAAAATGGACTTTAATCTCTCAAGGTAAAGCATGTTCTAGTGATAGCTTGTCATCCTCGCAAAACAGTGTCCAAAAGAAATAAGTACAGAGTAATCTGGTTTGAGCTTATGGTAGAAATACCTGTTGTTCTTTCTTCAGGGAGGAGTCTTAAGAGTCACATAAGGGAATGCCCTATTTGTTGTGTGCCAGAATCCCAGAAGGCCTCAGCTTGTCAAATCTGTAAGAGTGTGCAGTCAGGGTAGCGTATAGGGGCCCTGGTGTAAGAGAACCTTGTCTGCCTTTCCTTGGTCAGAGCACCATGGTGCCATGTGGAGTTTAGAGTGACACACTTGGGTGGCACGGCCAGGCTGGTTACTAGAACAATTATATGTCCATACATACATATCCATGCATATGCATACGTTATATAAAAAATAATTATATGTGCATGTATGTGTATATGTGTGTGTGCACACACCCACATATGTTTGTAGGTATGTGTGTATGTATATGTATATCCTCACTTTCCAAGATGGGAAGATGCACTTGGATGATGATGTCTTAAAATGTTTTGAGTATAATACAACTGGGGTTTGTTACGGTTCCTCTGAAGACTGCAGAAATACCAGTGGCTGGAAGTTATAGTTTGTCAGCTATAGTATGGGCATTTAATGTGTCTCTCTTGGGCCATGTTTTGAAACTTGGTCTTAACCTGTAGTACTTTTAAGAAGTGGTGGAATCTTCACAAAGTGAGCCTATTGGAAGGAAGTGAGATCATCAGGAGTGTGCATTTGAGGGGGATGTTGGGTCCCTGGCCCCTTCTTCTCTTTGCTTCTCAGCTTTGTGAGGTGAGCAACTTGTTGTACCATGCACTTTCCACTGCCCTACTGCAGACTCCAAGCAATGTATCTGCTAACTGTGGACTGAAACATCCAAAACTGTAAGTCAAGATAAACCTTGCTTCCTTACAAGTTGTTTATCCCAGATATTTGTTACAGTATGGAAAGCTAACAGGCAATTTTCCATTTAATTTTCTACAGATGGAAATTTGTGCCAGTGGAGACCAGTATATCCAACAGCTGCATTCTGTTAACTGAGACCTTCATCTCAGGAACTTCCCAGATTGTGAGTAAAGAGTTTTGTGTGTGCAGTCAATGGTTGGTATTCTCTTGTAAAGACAGGCAAATAATGTCTTTATGAAAATTTCATTAACTGTAGGTATAGGAGGAGGAGAAAAGTTGTAAACTTAATTTCCTACTGGCCAAGTAATAAAGGTGGCGATGTGTCACGTGAGCCAGGTGTAAGAAAGGCTAACGTTAGAGCTGAGACAAACCCAGAAAATAAAGTCCCTGTCAAAAGACAGCAACTGTTCACGACTTAGTCTTGTCCTGTAGGAATGGTTCCCGGTATGTGTCTTTAAGAAGAGCCAGAAATCCACATGTGTGGGGGACTGAAATGTTGACCAACCAGAGCACATCTTCAAACTGCATTTGTCCTATGACCTTGAAAGTTTCATCTTCCCCTGTAGAGCACAACCTGCAGAACTACAGCTGGTAGTTTACAGGTCATAGTCTGGAAAATTCTTACCTTGTGTTCTAACTTCAATTTTCTATAACAGTTCTTGGGAGAGAATCCAGACTTAATGTTCCAGGACAACTGGGAAGGGAATTAGAATAAATCATGTGACAACTTGGTCCACACCAAACAAGTTCTGCAGCAAAATAAAGCTTTTATAACAGTGTAAAATTGCCCTTTTCTCTGCCTGCTTTCCCTCCCCGACACCGAGTTTTCAGTGTGCCTTCAGTCTTCTGGGGTAGCCTAGCTCCCCATCCAGGTCACTTTGCTGTCATTTGTGGGAAGACCAGTAGTTATCCTTAGCTGCATAGTGGAGTTGCTTGATATAGGAACCCAAATAGTGGTTTCCCAGTGATGTCTATGCCCTAATCCCTGCAACATCTTACTACTTTATATCCCATGGCAAAGAGGAATTCATTTAACGGGTGGATTTGGCAAATTAAACTTCCTGGAAAGCCACTGTACTTAGATCAAAGGCTAATGAACTGGTCAGAATTTCAATGATTGTGAAGTTGAATTGAATGTCTAAAGTCAAATTAGTTTGGGCTATTTTAGCACTTTCAGTAGCTATGAATGGTCCCTCTCTGCATAACTTAAGTGTGACTGATGGAAGGATTATGCCAACTTGATGGAATTAGGAAAGGCCCAGGACAGAGCTTTCCATGTGTATGATTGACTTGTGGGCCAGCAAGTGAGGGAAGAACAAGGCATGTGTGGTTCAACCAATACACTGGCAGCCTGAGCTAACTGAAAAGGAGAGAAGAAGGAAGATTGTTAGTTTCTTCTCTTGAGGGAGCTCTGGTCTTCCCTAAGTCTCCAGACATTGGTTTACTCCTGTGTTTGCCTCGCCAGTTGCCAGTGCTGATTTGCTCTGGTCTTCAGGTCTTTGGACAGTGATCCACGGCTCGGACTCATGCTAGCTGTACTGCAGCCCCAGATTGGTCTTGGTCTAGCTCGTTTCTGAACAGCTGTTGGGCCCCTAGCACTCAAGTGCTGGTGGCCATTTTGGACTCTCTCTCTGGGTTAGTAAGCCATCTAAATAAATTTCGTATTTATATATGTGTAATACTTATTAATTCTGCCGCTCCTAGAGCCCTAACCAATACACTAAGTAAATCCTTTTGGAATGTGTGAGCAGACCACCTAGCATCCACCAGCCTGGAATCCTGATGTCATCCGATACTACCCACATTCCACAGCAGAGATTTCCTTGCTTTGCTGTAACCTGCCTACCTGATGTTTTCATCAGTGTGTCTGGAAAGTGCCTTGGTTTATGGCCTTCTTTTGTTTTGTAACTATACAAACTCCATGAACTTGATGACACATTAGGATATGGTATTTGAGTTAACCTGAATCTATGTTCCTGGGCCATGGTTACTCATATTTGGCTGCTCCAGAATAAGCTCTTTATTTTCGTTGAGGTGTGAGCTGTAGTTTTTGTTGTTGTTTTTTGTCTTTTTTTTTTTTTTTGCATTGAAAAGTCGATAGTGCTAATCAGCTAACTTTAAAATAGAGAAGTTAACCTGAGTTGTCTCAGGTAGGCCTGACATAATCTTGAAAATCTTTAAATGTGAGAGAGTAGTAGATGCATTCGTATCCACACAAAGCAATGTGAGGAGGGCTCCCGGTCATTGCTGGCTGTGGAGACGAAGGGAGCCACCAGCCAGGGAACAAAGCTTCCGGAGATGGAAAAGGTAAGAAAGCTGACGTGTTTCTAGGGAAGCGGGTCTTCCCATGGAGCTTCCTTTACATAGTGCAACTTTGCCAACAACTTGATTTTAGCCCATTGAGACCCCATTTTGGACTTCTGAACTACCCAGCTACAGGATAATTTGTGTTGCTTTAAGTCATTATGATTGTGGTAACTTGTTATAGCAGCTCTAGGAAAGTTATATACCTAGAAGCTTGTTGGGCCCAGATCTCACTCCTAGAAGTAATGATTTAATTGTTCTGGGATGCAGCCTGTGCATCAGAATCTTAAAACTCTTATGTTGTTTTTGTGCAGCCTAATTTGAGTTCTGTGAGCATACACATTTTGAGGTAATAAGGGAGGAGTCGTTATTCCCATCAATGGCCACTGGCCTGGCTCTGAGATACCAGCAACAGCAGTCACTTGATATTGCTTGGAATTTGCTCCCTTCCCCTCTACCTGCAGAGTCCTTCTGTAAGTGTTGTCCGTTGAATGGCTGTCCTCTGAGTAGTGGTAGGAGGTTGGTCGCTCTGTTGATGATTTTCCTGTGGAGCACAGCAGTCTCGCTGCCTGGTGGGACTGGACTCTGCTTCCTGAGGTCGGCTCGATGAATCCCAGAGGATCTAGTAAATCACAGGCAGTCCAGTTTCCCTTTGTGGCCCGTTTTGCCATTTGGTTCTCATACATTGGTTAAAGTTAATAGTTGATAAGAAATACAGTTGTTAAACTGTGGTCTCCTTTAGGTATCCAACAGGCATATTTTTGGAGGGGCTTCTTGCTTATGTTGAGAACATGAAAAGGAAAGGCACAGCTTCTGCTACCCACTGGCTGGAGAGACAGGAGGGCAAATGGACAGATTACACACACAGAAAGGTTCTGGAACCACATAGCCATGAGGCACAGTGGTGGCAGAGAACATGGTCAGGCAAGTTTCCCGGAGTTTTCTCGGATTTTCATGAGGAGAGACAGGAAGGAGTTCAGCATCAATGAAAACTGCCCCTGGAAGTCACTGAGGGCTGGCTCTGAGCCAGTTCCAGGGCTTCCCAGTAGGTGGCACTATACTTCACACTTAAATTCTGTGGCATCTGTACAATTCCTTGGGGGAAAGAGTGGAACCTGAAGGCGGTTTCACTGGAACTGCGTTTCCTGATTCATTCTCTTGAAGTAGGAAGAAAGTCTCCTTCTTTGCCTGGTTTTCTCTTGCTTAACCTACGAGTACTCCACCCAATCAGGTTTCAGTTTCCTTCTTTTCTTCCTGGGGGAACACTGTGTTCCCCAATCAGTCCCTAATAGTGGAACCATCTGTAGAGGTAGAGACATCCTTTTACCCCATATGCTTGATTAAAAAAAAATATTTTGGTAAAAAAATTCACATGACATAAAATCTGACTTTTTGGTAAATACATAAATTTCAAATTCTGTAACACATTAGAACCATGGAGCTTGGGGAATTAGTGAGTGTCTGTGTCCACCCCTTTTTCAGAGGTTCACCCCTTTCCTATCTGACCATTGCCTCTCTTCTACTGTGCCATTCATGTTGGGGTCTTTTTATGTTATTATTTGTGTGCATTTCATAAGAGGGACACCCATCTGTAGTCAGTCTTTTGTGCTTGGTCCATTTCACTGAGCATTATTGACTCTAGGTAATCTCATTGAGGTTCAAGTGCTTCATAACGGTACCACATCTTCTTTAACCATTCCTCCATGAATGGGCAGGTAGGTTGTTTTTCAAGGACTTGGCTAGTATGAATTGTGCTGCTATAACCATGGATATGTATGTGTCTTTTTGGTATGTTGACTTTATTTCGTTTGAGAACATACCCAGTAGGGCAGTAGCTGGATCAAATGGAATTTCCATTTTCAGCTTTCTAAGGAATCTCCAGACTGCTTTCCATAATGAGTGTGCCAGATTGCATTCCCCCCAGGAGTGGAGTAGAGTTCCTTTTTCTGCATCCTCGCCAACAGTTGTATTTTGTGTTCCTGATGTAAGCCATTCTTACTGGAGTGAGGTAAACCTCAATGTTGTTTTTATTTGCATTTCTCTGATGGCCAGTGATGAAGAGCATTTTTTCATATGCTTATTGGCCATTTATACTTTTTCTGTGAAGTTTCTCTTCATTTCAGCTGCCCACTTCTTGATGGGATCGTGTATTTTAGGAGGTTTTATGTTTTTCAGTTCCTTGCATATTCTAGATATTAGTCCTTTGTCTGAAGTGTTACTGGTGAATTCTTCTCCCATTTTGTGCATTGTCTCTTCACCTCACTGATTGTTTCTTTTCCTGTGCAAAAGCTTTCAATTTAATGAAGTCTCCTTTATTGATTCTTGCTGAGATTTCTTGTGTAGTTGGTGATCTGTTCAAAAAATCCTTTCCTGTCCCTATGTCTTCTACAGTTTTACCTATTTTGTCTTCCAGTAAGTTCAGTGTTTCTGTTTTGGTGTCCAGTTCTTTGATCCATTTTGATCGGATTTTAGTGTGTGGAGACAGATATGTGTCTAGTTTCATTCTCCTATATGTGTTTTCCCAGCACCATTTGTTGAAGATGCTGTCTTTTCTTCAGTGTATTGTTTTGGCCCCTTGTCAAAGATAAGTTGACTAAGGGTGTTTGGGTTTGTTTCGGTATCCTCAATTTTGTTCCACTGGTCCGCTTGTCTATTCTTATACCAATACCATGTAGAGTTAATCACTGTTGCTTTGTGGAATTTTTTTAAGTCTGGGATTGTGATTCCTCCAGCTTTGCCCTTGTTACTCAGAGTTGCTTTAGAGATTCTGGGCCTTTTCTGGTTCTATATAAATTTTAAGGTTGTTTTTCCTAGATCTACGAAAAATATAGTTGGTATTTTGATTGGTATTGTGTTGAATCTGTATAGTAGCTTTGGGAGTATGGCCATTTTGACAATATTAGTTCTTTCTGTTGAAGGACATGGGATGTCTTTTCATTCTCTTTATTTCTTTTCTTTTCTTCCTTGTTTTTGAGACAGGGCCTCACTCTGTAGCCCAGGCTGATCGTGAACTCATTATAGAGTGCTCAGGCTGGCCTTGAACTCACAGCAATCCTCCTGCCTTAGCCTCCCAAGTGCTAAAACTACACACAATTCCATTTTCTCAAATCCTACTCAATCTTTCTGTAGGGGTTTGTAGTTTTCTTTGTATTGGTCTTCCACCTCTTTGGTGAGGTTTATTCCCAAGTATTTTTTTTTCCTATTGTGAAGGGTGTTGTTTTCTTAATTTCTTTATTTTTGGGTTTGTTATTGGTGTATAGGACTGCTATTGATTTCTGGGTATTGATTTTATATCCTGCTACTTTGCTGAATTTATTAGTTTTCTGTTGGAACTTTTGGAGTCTTCGATGTACAGTATCATGTTATATGCAATAGGGATATCTATTGCTTCTTCCCTTCTATTTTGTGTTCTTTTCATTCGTTTCTTTTGCTTGATAGCTCTCACCAAAATTTCAAGCACTATGTTGAATAATGGGGGTGACAGTGGACTCTGTCAGATCACAGCAGAATAAAACTAGAAATCAAGTACAACACAAACAATAGATACTGCTCAAACAAATGGAGGCTGAACAGCACTCTTCTAAACCAACATTGGGTTACATAAGAAATCCCCCCTTTGTCTTGTTCCTCATTTTAGAGTAAATGCTTTCAGCCTTTCTCCATTTAGGATGATATTGGCAGAGCGGTTGTTGTAAATAGCTGGGATCAGGTTTAGTTAAGGTCCTTCTACTCCTATTTCCTTCAGAGTATCCTAAATGGGTATTTATTTTGTCAAATATTTTTTCCACATCTATTGAGATGATCATATCATTTCAGCATTTTATCTTTGCATTTACTAATGTGGGCATCGCATTTATTGATTTGTGTATGTTGAACCATCCCCTCATCCCTGGGATGAAGCCCATTTGGTCATGGTGTATAATCTTCTTTATGATTTGTTGTCTTGGCAAGAATTTTATTGAGTGTTTTTGTGTCTCTGTTTATTAGAAATATTGGCCTGTAGTTTTCTTTTTTGTTTGGTCTTTGTGTTTTTTTGGAACTAAAGTTATGTTTGCTTTGAAGAAGGATTGTGGCAACTTTTCTTCCTTTTCAGTTTGTTGGAAGAGTTTGCTGAGCATTGGCATAAAATCTTCCCTGAACTTCTTGTAGAATTCTTTTGGGACTCTGTCAGGTCCTGGGATCTTCTTAGTTGGAAATGTTTTTATTACTTCCTCAATTTCATAGATGGATGGTGGCCTAATCGGGTGTTTTATTTCTTCTTATTTCAATTTTGGAGGTTGACATGCATTTAGGAACTCATTCATTTCTTTTAGATTCTTAAACTAATTGGAGTATAAGTTTTTGAAATAGCTTCTTATAATCGTCTTGATTTCCACGTTATCTGTTGTAATTTCACCTTTTTAATTCCTAATTTTACAGATGTAGTTTTTCTCTTCTTTTCACATTTAGCTAGGGGTTTTTCAATCCTTTTTATCTTTTCAAAAAATCAAATTTTGCTTTCATTTATCTTTGTATTTTTTGAAATTTTAATTTCATTGATTTGTGCTCTGATCTTCATAATTTCTTTTCTTCTTTTGGTTTTGGGATTGGCTTGTTCTTATTTTTCTAGGGCCCAAGTTGCATCATTAGATTATTTATTTGCAGTTGCTCAGTTCTTTTTATGTGTACATCTACGGAAATAAATTTCCCTCTTAACACGGCTTTCATCATGTCCCAGAGGTTATGCTGCAGCGTGTTTCCATTGTCATTTGTCTCTATGAACTTTTGGATTTCTTCCCTGATTTCTTATGTAACCCAGTGTTTGTTTAGAAGGGTGCTATTCAGCCTTCATTTGTTTGAGCAGTATCTATTGTTTGTGTTTTAGTTGATTTCTAGTTTTATTCTGTTGTGATCTGACAGAGTACATAGGGTTATATCAGTTTTTTGCATCTGTTTAAGCTTTCTTTGTGGCCCAGAATATGGTCTTTTTTGGAGAATGTCCATGAATAGCCAAGAAGAATGTGTATTCTGTTGTTGGATTAAAAACTCTGTAGATGTCTTTCAGATCCATTTCTTTCATGATGTAGTTCAGATCTGCTGTGTCTTTGTTGATTTTTTGTTTAGTTGACCTGTCTTCTTGGGGCAGAGGAATATTAAAGGCACTCCTATTATTGAGTTGGGGTTTTTTTATTTTGAAGCCCAGTAGCTTTTGTTTTATGTAGTTGGGTACACCATTGTTTGGAGCATAAATATTTATGATTGTTAGCTCCTTCTGTTGAATTGCTCCTGTTATGAGAATGAAGTGACCTACTTTGTCTCTTCTTGACCAGTTTTAGCTTGAACTTCACTTTGTCAGCAAAGAGTATTGCTACCCTTGCTTGTTTTAGTCCCCTTGTTGAGTGGAATATAGAGCTCCATCCTTTCACCTTGAGTCCATGATTATCTCTATGTACAAACTGTGTCTCTTGCAAACAACACAAAGTTGGATGGTATACTTTAATCCATTTAGCCCATCTATGCCTTTTTCTTTTTTGAGACAGGGTCTAGCTTTGTACCCCAGGTTGGTAGTCCAGGCTAGCCTTGGACTCACAGCAGTCCTTGTGCCCCAGCCTCCCAAGTGCTGAAATTACAGATATGCACCACTGTGCCTGGACTTATGTGGTGCTGGGGAATCAAACTCTGGGCCTTGCACTTGCAAGGCAAGTGCTTTAACTTCTGTGCCATTCCTCCAGCCCAATCTAGGTCTTTTGGTTGATGACTTGACACTATTGACATTGAGAGTTTTAATTGATGTGTCAGTATTGAGTCCTGCCATTTTCCAACCCTATGACTGTTGATTTCTTTTGTTTACTTGTTTTCTGGATGTTCTCTCTGTGAAAGATAAACCTGGCACTGTTTTTGTTGTTGTTGTTGTTGTTGTTGTTGTTGTTGTTGTTATTGTTGTGCTTGTTTCCTTATACATATTCAGAAAACCCTTAAGAATTTTTTGTAGTGCTGGTTTGGTTGTTCTAAATTTCTTCAAGGTTTTATATTTTTCTTTCTTTCTTTCTTTCTTTTTGTCATGGGTGGTCTTTGTGTCATTGTCAGTTGTAAATGATAGTTTTTCTGGGTAGAGGAGTCTTGGTTGACAGTTGTGTTCTTTTAGGGCTTTGAGGACTTCACTCCAAGCTTTTCTGGCCCTCGAGTTTATGTTGAGAAGTCTGCTATTATTTTGATAGGCTTGCCTCGGTATGTTTCACTTTCAGATGTTTTCTCCTTATAGCTTTTAGTCTGTTTTCTTTGCACTGAATATCTGTGACTTTTATTATGATGTGTCTTGGGGAGCTTCTGTTTTGGTTGTATATAATTGGTGTACAATATGCCTCTGTCACTTTCATGTGTCTGTTTCTTTTTCTATATATGGGAAGTTTTATGTCTGAGGATAACTTTCTTAATTTTTTGGTTGGATTTCTATTTTTTTATAGTCCTGTAATTTTGAGGTTAAGTTTCTTTGTGTCATCTATAATCTGTCAGAACTCATTTCCTTGTTGACACTGTGTTATTTGAACATCACTAAGAGTTTGCTCTGTTATTTCTGCGCTCTTTGAGATCTGATGTTCTCTTCCCATTTTGAGTCATTCTGTCCCTGAAACTTTCCAATGAGCTTTTAAATCTTCGGCTGTTCTTCCTTTATCTTTTCATATATTGAAATTTATTGAAATTCTTTTTTTTTTTTGAAATAGTGTCTTGCTTTGTAGTCCAGACTGCTTCTGAACTCACTCTAGTCTGGGTTGGCCTCAAGCTGATAGCAGTTCTCCAGCCTCAGCTTCCCAGGTTCTGGGGTTAGAGGTGTATGTCACTACATCCAGCATATGTGGTACTAGGTATTTGAACTCAGGGCCTTGTGCTTGCTAGACAAATGCTTTAAGTACTGAGCTATTTCTCTTGTTTTTGAAATTCTTTAGTGAATTTTTCATTCCTTTCCTGTATTGACTTCTGTATCTCTGCTAGCTTTACATGTGTTTCCTCTTTAAGTTCCTTAGTTAAATCTTTCTGAGACTCATTAAGTATCTCATGTAGGTTGTGGTTTGACTCTGTCTTGTATTCTTCCTGCAGGTTAATTTTTTTCCTGAAGTTTAGGAATTTTGGATCTTCCTTTGGTTCTGTTTGGGTTTGTCTGGGTGGGCTAGGGGATTTCTGAGACATCTTGCACCCGTGTTTTCTCTTCTTTCTGTTGAGTGTTTCTCTGGCTTGCAGTGGGAGTTCTGTTAATAACCTCTGTTTTCTGATAATGGGGATGTTTTCCTTTGGCTGTGCAATGCTGGTTTCCATTAGTGCCTACCTTCTTCATACTTTCAGACCTGTCTGTTGCGGCTTGGCTGCCTTGAAAAGGCTTTCCTGCTGTGGCTGCAGCTGCCAGTCCCGGCACCTTCTGGCCTTCAGGCAGTGTGTGCAGAGGGAGAGGGGCAGCGCAGGCGCACAGAGCATACAGGGGGATAGACGGGGTGCACAAAGTGCACAGGGCCGCCCTAGCTCCCCAGTACAGCGTCAGCCCCCTGCATGACTGGGTTATGGCACGCGTGGAGAGCGTGGTGCTGGGGGACTAGCTTCTCAGTGCTAGGCCCCAGGCCCCGGCAGCTCCCGGCTGCGGTGTGCACGACTCAATGGAGGAGTTCCCCTTCCTCTCCACATAGCGTGCTGCGTCCTTCTTGTGTTCCTGAATTGGCCGCCATAGGATGTGCAGCTGGACTGAGGGGTAAAGAGTGCTTCCTCCTCATATTTCTCATGTGGTGTGGCTTTTGGCGCCACCACTGCTTGGCTTGCTCGATTCCAGGGCGCCCTGCATCTTCCACATGGAGAGAACAGCCAGCTTCTCAAGCTCGTTCCGGTTTCTAGTGCTGCGAGGGAGTCTCAGTCTTGCCGGCCTGGATCTTTTGTTCTCACACCTGAAAGTGTGTTACAAAGTTTGTCTGTGTCATGTCCTCAAGCCTTCTGTGGGGGTGGGGAGGACCCGCCACTCAGGACCTCTCCAGCGTGTGATCACCCACATTAGGTTTGCCTTCTTACCCTTGGGTTTTGTTAGAGTCCTGAGATGCGCTTTCCTGTAGATACCTGCCTCTCCAGTGGATTTCTTTGGGAGCAGGCTTCCTGGAGTTCCTATTTCAATGCGATCTTGACCTCAGTTCTTGTTTAGCTTTTCGAAGAACCAGATTTTTATTTCATTGAGCTTTTGCATTTTTTTGGTCTCAATTTTGTTAATTTCTGTCCTGATCTTTATAGTTTTTTTCCTTTGGTTATTTTTGGGGATTGGATTGTCTTGCATTTCCAGGGCCCCAAGTTGCATCAGTAAGTTGTGTATTTGGGTTTGCTTAATTGTTTTTATGTGTCTTTGTATGGCAGTGAAGTTTCCTCTTAACATTCCATTCATTGTGTCCCAAAGGTTGTGTTCTGATGTGCTTCCATTATCTTTTTTTTTTTTAAACTATCTCAGTCTGTAGTCCAGGTATTCCTGAACTCACTATGTAATCCAGGCTGGCTTCAAACTCATGACAGTCTCCCTACTTCGTCCCCTCAAGTGCTGGGATTACAGACATGTGTCACCACATCTGGCTTACGTGATCCTGGAGAATTGAACCCAGGGCCTCGTGATTGTGAGGCAAGCATTCTAAAAATGCATGTGCTGTTCCTCCAGCTCCTTCATTATCATTTATCTCTAGAAGCTTTTGATTTCTTCTCTCGTTTCTTCTATGATGCATTGTTTGGTCAGTAGTATACTATCCAGTCTCCGTTTGTTTGAGTAATATCTGTTGTTTGTGTTTTTGTTTATTTCTAGCTTTACTGTTCTGTGGTAGGACAGACCTGTCTGCTGCTGCTTGGCTGCCTTGGAGAAGCTTTCATGCTGTGGCAGGAAATGTGGGATTATTTCAGCTTTTTGGTATTTGGTGCATATACATACTGCATCGCCATTTTTCTTTCCCTTCCCACCCTTATCCTTGCTTTTCCCTGGCCTCCCCATCAACATTCCCTCCCCACTCCAAAAATCCATCTTCCTGTTCCCTGTTATCACTCTTATTTGGTCCTTTCACTTATTTGCACTTTCAATTTTCCTATTAGAGGAACCATGTGATATGTAGCATTCTGCATCTGGCTCATTTCACTAAGCATATCGGTCTCATGATGCATTTGTTTTCCTTCAGATGAGTCACATTTATCTTTGGCAGAGTAGTATGCCATTGTGTAAATATAACACCGTTTCTTTATCCATTCACCTGTTGATGGACATACTGACTTCTTCCAGGTTTTGGCAGTTATGAATTGTGCCACCACATCATGGATGTACATGCAGCACTGTTATGTGATATCTTTAACTCATTTGGAAAGACACAAAAAAGGTATAGCTGGGTCAAATGGAGTATCTATTTTCAACTTTTTGAAAAATTTCCGTACTGATATCCATAACGATTGTACCAGTTTAAAGTCCCATTAACAATGCAGAAGCTTTCCCCCCACAACATCACCAATGTTTGTTGGTTTTTGAGGTATTATTAACAGCCATTCTTACTGGAGTAAGATAGAGTCTCAGTGTTGTTTTGATTTACATTTCTCCATTGGCTAAAGATACTGAACATTTTCCCATGTATTTTTTGGCTGTTTATACTTATAAGAACTCTCTCTTTCTTCCTTTTTCCTTCTTTCCTCCTTCCTTCCTTCCTTCTTCCCTCTCTCCCTCTCTCTCTTTTTTCTTTCTTTCTTTCTTTTTTTTCCTATTCTTTATTTTTTGAGACAAGGTTTCACTTATTAGGCCAGGCAGGTCCTACTGCCTAGCCTAGGCTGACCTTGAACTCACAGCAGTCCTTTTGCTTCAGCCTTTCAAAAGCTGGGATTACAGGCATGTACCATCACACTGAGCTTCTGTCTATTTATTTCAGTTGCCCATTTTTTTTGACTGGATGTATTATTTTTGTGAGTCTAATTTTTTATGTTCTTTGTATATTCTAGATATTAGCTCTCCATCCAAACTGTAGCTGGCAAATATTTTTTCCATTAAGTTGGTTTTCTCTTTACTCTGTTGAATATTTCCTTTAAAACCAATCACCTCAGAATATGACTCCCCCCCTCCCCCTCCATCCCTGGGTCTGGTTATGGCAGCACAGACTTACCAAGGCAATTATAATGACAGGGACAGAGATTGCGCAATGACAGAGAGAAAAGGGTGCATTTTGGGCTGGAGATAGCCCTACAGGAGCTGTGTTTCTTCTCAGTGGTGTGGGTTAAGATCACAAGCTGTGCTCCGAAGCCCGTGCACTGCTTCCTGAGCGGTGCTTATTTCCAGAGCCCTGCAGGCCGCTTCTGCATCCTGACCATCTCCTGGGAGCTGACCCTGATATTTTACTTTTCACTCTGCTTATTAACAGAACATGACAACACAGTGGAATGGAATGGGCCTGGGACAAAAAAAAAAAAAAAAGATTCTTTTTAATGGTTAAAAGAATCAGTTAATCCAAATGTAAACAAGTTTTGTCTCCATTTACTCATTGAATCTTAAGTCACCCCTTTATATCAGGTATAGAGGTGAATGACTCACAGCCCCGACCCTAAGGAAAGAAAGTAAAAATGTACCGGTGTTATATTATTACTGGAATAGAAGTTCCAACAATTGAAGCTTCTTTTACGTAGAATAGATTTTGAAATAAAGTTATGAGTTTCCCCTTCTTTGGAGTTTTATGCAGATAGAAGACAACCACCCAGCTATCCTGGAGCAGACTGGATTTTTGCATTGGAGGAGGGTATGCATTATGGGCCTCAAAATGAGCTCCCTTTTGGACCTGCTAAGAATGTATTGTATGGCAGATACAGCCTTGTGATAGTTCTGGAGTTAAGGCAGAAGCACAATTGCAGGTGTTTCTTGTTGCCTCACCTAAATTTATTCTCTTTCCATAGAGAAATCCCTTTCCATTCTAATTTTGCCCATCTTAAAATATATAGCTGGTAACCACAGGTGGCCTGTGGCACACTTCTGGCTAATGAGATAGAAGATTAAGTTTCTAGGCAGAGCTTCTGAGAAAGCTTTTTAAATGAGGTTGGGTCATGGGGTAAGTGCTTTAGCTTGTATCTTCTGCTTTTTGTACTTTTTCTCATTTTTGTTTTCTTCTAGGAACATAGCTACTGATGCCTGGAGGTATTAGAGTTATTCTGAACTACTTGATGAAAATGGCATCACAGGAAGGCAGAAGGCACCTGTGTCCCTGGTGCCATTATAGACCATTAGCAGCTTAAATTCTATGAGATTTTTTTGAAAAATAAAAAACAAGCTTCTATTTATTTAAATCGTTGTAATTGGATTTCTGCCACTTTCACTCAAGTATATTCCCCTCCCCCAACACACCGGGAATGGCGCCCAGGGTGCCCAGCCATTGGTTCTTCTATTCTGAGATGGGGTGTAGGTTTCTGAGGTTGGCCTCAAACTTGTGATTTTCCTCCCGTAGCCCCTTGAAAAGCTGGAATTACAGGGGTGCACCACCATACCTACCTGGATGCAGTCAAATTTGATAAGGTGTGGTAGAATACAGTGAATGTTCAAATTTTTAAAAATTATCACGATAAAAGACACTTTGCTACTAATTCCCTTCAAAATACTTCCTCTCATTCAAACACACTCCCCCCATCACTCTTGCCACTTTCTGGAGTGGTTCAGGAAGTCCTCTTCTGTTAGGGTGTGCAGTTGCACTGTGTAGCTGCCTTCACACCCTGAATTGATTAAAGGCTCTTCAGCTTTCATGGTCATTTGATTTTGAGGGTGTGGGGGAAGCCGGAAGACACATGGTGCCAGATCCAGTGAACAAGGTGGATAAGAACTCAGCATAATATCTTTACAAGCCTGCCTTTCGGTGAGATGACACGCAGCAGCAGCATTCCCAGTGCTTTGTAACGACTCACTGAAGAGGACCCCCATAACTGCTTCAGATATTGGAAGAACAGTGGGAACACTACTTGAAGTAAGGCAGAGTATTTTGTGAGAGATTAATGTTAATGTATGTTTTAATGTAATAATTTTAAAAATAACATTCACTGTAGTTTTCTAATCTCCCCTTGCATGTTCTTAATTGGTATGCATACTATAATGAAAAACAGAAAAGATCTGGATTCAAATATCTTTTTCTTCATTAACCGTGGTGGGATATTAAGCAAGCTATACAGGTTTCATTGAGTTTCCATCTCCCCGGGTATAATTGGTATTAATAATATTTCTTTTTTTAAGGCTGTTTTGCTGGGCTTAGCTCTCCCTTCATCTCCCAGGCTGGGGTTGCATCCTAGGGATGCAGTTTTGGGGTTGCTGAGGCAGTTTCTCTCCCACTGCTCTGGTAGGCATTGCCCTGGTAAGGACTCTGCAATGGCTCTGTTTCTGGGCAAGTTTGCCTCCAGGATGCAGAATCCTCTGAACCTAGGTGGTGGCTGCCATGCCTGCAAGGCCTTTGCATTCTGCACAATGTGCACTGCTAGACTTCGTCAAGGCCTATTGTGCGCACCATCGTGAGCAGTGGCCTGAAGCATGTGTGGGCCAGCAGGAGCTGGAGCTGGGACATCCAATACATGCTGTGCGAAGGACCAAGGAGCAGGCGGTTGAAGCAGCTTAAAGGATGAATACCGAGGTCCTGAGGACATCTTTTTGGAACGCTTGTACCGAATGTAGTGCTCTGGATCTGTGATGAGAGGGCACCCCATCACCCACCCTAGATCTCTGAAATGTCTTTAGGTATACTGTTGTCTTAACGGCTGGCACCGATCTCCCTTCTATCCCTGGGATTCTTGGTAGCAAAATGTCTCTTGGCCACACCATTGGGTTGCTCTCCTAAGCTTGCCTTTCATCCTCTCCTTGTCCAGGTTACAAATTTTGTATCTTTCTACACTGCTTTCTTTTTAACAGTAATTATCTAATTATGTCTTTAAATTCTTCTTTCTCACATCTTCCTGTGTAATTGAAAAATAGCCATTAGCTCCTTCAGAAATTTCTTCTGTCAGATAGCCTAGTTCACTGCTCATAAATTCTACCTTCGACATACTCTAGAACTTGGATGCAAATCTGTCATGTTTTTTTTTTTTGATACTTTATAACAAAAATGGCATTTGCTCATTTCCAATACCTTATTCCTTAGTTCCATCTGACACCTCATCAGAGTAGCCTTTACTTTCCATATTTTTTCAACATTTCGGTCATGATTACATAAGTAATTTATAAGAAATTCCAGGTACTTACTACATTTCTTCTTTTATTCTGAATCATTATTGGATTTTCCTAGAACACTCCGTTTATGGCCATCTAGGCTTTCCTTTTGTTCCAGATTCCTCCAGCCTTTACCCATTGAGTAAAGTGCTTCCACCTTTGCACCTTTTCATGTGTTTATTAAAACAGTAGATCCCCGCCAGCACCAATTTTCTTGGTTTGTTTTGTGTGGCTGTCACAGAACACCATGGACTGGGTAGTTTATAAACAAGAGAAATTTGTTTGGCCCCAAATCTGGAGGCTGGGAAGTCTAAGAGAAAGGCTCTGGGATCTGGTGAGTGTTTCGTGAGTTATCATGTGATGGTGGGTGGAAGAGTTAGAGAGGGCAAGGCAGGATGAAGGAAGGCCCGACTTAACCTTTTCATCAGAAACTTATTCTGTGTGGTAACGAACCCAGCTCACAATAACAACAGTAATCCATGGTCCCAGTCCTCGTGATTGAACACCTCTTGAAGGTCCCTCCTCTCAGTACTGTGTTAATGGGGGTTGCATTTCTAATACATGAACTCTGGGGAACATATTCAAGCCATATTTTCTTTTTTTATTATTACTTTTTTTTAACATGTCACATTTCTTTCCCCTGCCCACCCTCTCATTACTCCCAGTTTCCTTTTACTGTTGCACAAAGTCCATCTTTCTTCCACATCCCTTATGTTTTTAAGGTTTGGTTTTCTCAAATTAGAGAAACCATATAGATAACTTTCTGCATCTGATTCATTTTACTGAGCATAATAGTCTTAAGGTGCTTCTATTTTCGTACAAATGACTCAAATTTGTCATTCTTAATAGCAGAGTAGTATTCCATTGTGTACACATATCTTTATGCAGTCTTTATGCAGTCATCTGTATTTGAGCATATTGACTGACTTTTTATAAGATTTGGTCAAGCCATTTGTTTCTGTAGCTTATATTAATAACATCTATTTTACAGTGCTACTTAGAGGTTAGATGAGGTAATGTGGACAAATGACAATATTACAAATAATAACATTAGATATTCTATTTAGATTTATTTTTATCTTCAAAATTTTTATTTTAGACATATTTAATATTTAGATGCAGAAACATGATATAATTTAGAAATAAAATGGAATATACATAAAGAAAAGTTTAAAGATTACAATTCACGTGTCAACTACATCATTATCACTTGGTTTGCTTCAAGAAAAGGAAATTCCCAACACTCTGAAGGCTCGAGGCAGGAGGATTGCTGTGAGTTTGTGTCCATCCTGGGTTACATATTGAGCTCAGGACCAGCCTGGACTACTACAGAGTAAGACCCTGCCTCCAAAAAAAAAAAAAAAAAAAAAAAAGAAAGAAATGAATTCCTGGACCCCACAGGAACTAAAGCACTTCACTGGGGTCCTGATAACTTAAGTTGGTGAGGGATTCTTATGTTCACTCAAATTTTAGAATCAGTGATTAGAGGCATTTCTCTATATTACTAAGACTTGTAATATCAATTTCTTCTAGAGTTCTAGACTTTTGATATTTAGTTCATTCTTCACTGAAATAGCATAAGACTGGTCAACTCATGATTCCTAGTAAAGGTGATTAAGCCTCAAGTTCACGTGTGTTTGTTATACTCTGGGTTTGCTGAAGGCGAAGTTAGGAAATCAGTAAAACTCATCTCTGTGACCTTGTTTTATTCATTTCAGGGACACCAGATCCTCTTCCTGTCAGCTCACTGTGCTCTCATAGTAACTCAGGCCTCACTGGATCCTCTTCCACTCTTAGTGAAATTGGATCATATGTCCATAATTGAAGTAATTTTCTTCAAATTTGAGTTCCTTGCGAACTCCTACCCATGGTAAGACCAGGCCATTTAGGGAAGCAGACTGGAATAATGAAAAGCGCTTAGAACTTGGGGCCGTTTATATAACAAGCACTCAGAGGGCTGAGGATCTATTTCAGTGGCAGCGTGCTTGCCTGGCACGCCTAAGGCCCTGGGTTCAATCTCTAGTACCAAAACAGAAAAAAAGACCTTCCAGAAAAAAAAAAAAACACTCAGAAATACATGTGAAAGTTGGTCATATGCTAGGAGCCATGAATCAGAAATGAAGAGGAAAGTTGTTTTTACTTTGAGAGAAAATGAGGATTAGCATAAAGAAACACAAACATTTATTAGTTACTCTAAGGTGACTACTTTAGTGTAAGTGTTATTTCAATCTCTTATTTATGTTGCTACAATAGAATATCTGATACTGGGTAATTTATGAAGAAGAGAAACTGATTTTTTACACTTCTGGAGGCCAGGAAGTCCAAGGACAAAAGGCCACATCTCATCTTTTTCTTGCTCTTGGGAACTCTGGACAGAATCCTGAGTTGGTGGCGTAGGGTGTCATGTGTAAAAGACTGAACAAGCGTGCTACAGAGAGCTTCCTTTATAGCAGGGCTACTCCCTTGATAACTCTTTAACCTATTTATCCATGAATAGAGCATTCCATTCTTGAGGGCAGCTTCTTCCAACTCAGTCATCTACCAAATGCCTAACTTTTAAATATCATTGACATAAGACTTTGGGGATTAAATTTCCAACAGGTGAATTTTGGAGCGCAGCTATCTAAATCAGAAGCTATGACCAAAATACACAGGAGAAAAAGGTCAGGTCTGCTGGTGGGGGAGAAAAATGCTTCCAGTCAAAGCATTACAGAGCTACAGGATGAGAGGTTTGCGAAGAGAAAGAAGAGAGGTATAGGCAGAGGACCTTGCTTGGCAAAGACCTAGAGCAGGAAAGAGCTGGAGAGTTGTAGAACTTGGTAGAAACTTGGGAGTGCTTTCTTGGCCCCTACCCAACAATTAGGTTTTTGGTGGGAATGATAAAAAATGTTGCTCAACTATGCAAGGGAGTTAGGTTTGTACTTGCAGGCAGGAAAAGATTCTGAGGCAAAGAAATACTATAAGTTTGTGAATTAGAAAGATCATTCTAGCAACAGAATAGAGAAAAGATTGGAGGTAACATTAGCCTAGAGAGACAAGGACCTAAAAAGCCAGTGCTATGGACCAGAAGGAGCTGATGATGAGGATGGGAGGGAGGGGTTGGGTTTGAAAAACAGCAGTCGGTTTGACTCACCGAGACTTCCCAATTGACTGGGTGTGAATCAAGTGCATGGTAGGGCCATTTCTCTGAAGTTGCATTCTAGAAAAAGGGCATCTTCTTGACACTTCTAACACTCACAGGCTGGCTAAACTTGATGAGTTACTTGACTTTTTCAAATTTCATTTCCCTTCATCTATAAATAAAATTATGGTGATTTTATATGACTATATATAGGAGGTATTCTGTTTACATAGATCAACAGTAATAATCCAAGAAATTCATTCATTTGAATATTACAGTGCATATTTATTTTTCCCAGGGAATACAGTAAAAGCTGTACATATCTCCAGAAAGGCTTGACTTTTGTGAGTATATACTTCAATATTTGTACTACCTTGTATTTGCACAAAGGCAGAAAGCTATACAAGGCATTGTAAGTAGTTACCCAAGGAATGGGGTGAGGAGAGTGGAGATAGATAGGCAGGGGAAGAAGATATTTCAGTAGATTCTCTTGTATATAATTTAATATTTGAATCATCACTGTATTTATTGCATGCTTAAAACCCTAAATAAAACTGAATCTTGAATAACTCTAATGGTGTGAACTTCAGACGTGTATTCAGTGGTTCCCTTAACTCCATTCCTCTGCATGCCCATGTATTTTCTGTAATTTTCCTCCCAACCTTCCCGTTTCCCTAACTCCCACTTCACCTCGAGTCTTGGCCTGAGTAGCTCTTCCTTTCCTTTACCTCCCACTTTTCTCAGTACCGGCTATTCATGAAATTCTCCAGTTCTGTTGCCAGTTCTTATTATTCTCCTGTTGACCCATAATTGTGGATCTGTCCTTCTACCTATCCATTGGACTATGAGCCCTCGGCAGAATTTGTAGCTCATAAGGTTAAAGAAATGCGTGTTCAATGAATCCCCACTATGCAGGTATAGTGACTTTATGCTGTGGGCTTTGGATCAATTTTTATTCTAATCTGTTGTTCTTTTGTTTTCTTAAGTACCAATCATGCTGATGTACTCGTCCTTCCCTTTCCTTCCCTTTTCTTCCCTTTTTGTCCCCCCTTTCCTTTCCCTAACTCTTTTCCTTTCTTTCTTACTTACATTTCCCTGAAATATAAAAATAACAGTTCAGTTATTCTGCTCCTAGATCTGTTGACTAAGAAGTAGGAATCTCTCAGCTTTGATTTTGACATAAGGAAAGACAAAAATCCTTTTTATTTTGTAGTCCCAGAGATCAAACCTAAGGCCTTGTGCACATTAGGCAAGTTCTGTGACACTAAGCTATAGCCCTAGACCCCCAAATTTATTTCTACATACTTCCGCAGCCGAAGGAGGACCAGAGCTTTAAGAGAAATTCAGACTTGCTCCTCTAATCAGATTGAAAACTCTTTGAAAGCAAAGACTCTTTCCCACCTGTGTCCCTCGTATCCTGCACAGTACCTACTGCTTAGTATATGCGCAATTAATAGCTGTGAAACTTGACTGCAAAAACCATAGGGCACATTTTACTTTCTTTGCATAATTTTTGTCTGGAGTTGAAAAACTGTACTTTGAAAATCAAACGATTAAATGTATTCAGAAGTTGGGTAATGATTAAGAGTATGAAATTACGGGAATTGTAAGCCTAGGTTCAAATTTCTTTTTTCATCATTAACATAATTCTGGTTAACTATTTGACTTATCTGAATCTGTTCTCATTTTGTAAAATACATACACAGTCTACTTTGGTTATTAAGACAAATGAATGGGATAACCAAGGTAATGACCGTAGCACACCTGGGACACCTGTCCAGTGCTGTCTCACCGGCCTTATCACACTCAGCTTGTCGTGCAGCTCCTCTAATAAACATTTGCAAGGCCAGCTCAGCAGCAGAAGCCTTAAACTTAAAAACTGAAGGAAACTTAACCAAGAGCAAAAGGAACTAGGGAAGAGACTGATGAAAAAGAACCAGTCAGCTAAGGACGCCTGCCTCTCAAATTGAGTTTCTTGTTAAAGCCGAAATCGAAAGGCCGGAGAAGCAGGGTTTCGGAGTTGTGGATAATAAGCACCAAAAGTGATTAAAGCCAAGCGTATTGCTGGCTGGTGGCCATGCACTTGTTATCTCCAAAGTGCAACCCTGGGCACCTCGATCTGATTCATCCAAGGCAATGTCGCGTGTGTGTGTGTGTGTCTCGGGGGTGGGGGTGGAGTGGGGAGGAGAGAAAAAGGATAACAAAGAAAGCTGGGCACACATAAGGGAGAAACCTCGCTGTGCTTTTTAACTCCTCCATTGCCAGGATCCCAGATGAGGCAAAACATTGGTTTGTTGAGTTTTTCATTCAGCTCAGAGCCCTGTGACAACAAAGTCTGTCTGAGTCACAGAAGGTCAAGTGACTGCAGCTTCTCTGATGAGTCATTGTCTTGCTTGCACTAATGTTCCAGCTGCTGGGCCGACTTGTTTACTGAGAGAAAGCTACAGCGGTCTGCAGGTAGAGACTGCTGTGTGCTGGACCTCGCCAACAGAGCCCCGCAAGCTTGATTTGAGGGGCTTCTACATGCACTGATGGTGATGTTCATGGGCAGTAGGTATTAGGGGTCTCATGATGATGCTCTTTCTCTAATGGCATATCAGGAGGTGCTCAGAGCTGGAGCCCAAAGCATTGAGCAAGACTTAGGAGGAGGAAGCAGCACTAATGTGTTACCACTCAGGATCCCGGCATGGTATGTTCCTCCTTGGTGTGTGAAGAGCACTTAGTGGGAAGGCTTTTCACAAACGTGTGGGTTGAGTTCTGAAAGGGCAACACAGGGTGGTGCAGGGTCTCAGGGGAAGCAAGTGTGGGGAGTCGTGAGTTGGCCGAAGGAGCAAGGGAGAGATTCTGGCTGTATCTCACTGGAAGCCAGAGAGTATGGAGTTATTGTAGACTGTGCAGGTCAGTCTGGAGAAAGACAGCAGGATGGAGAAGGATGATGGTGGCTTTAAGTGGTATTATGGATGAAATACTGAATGTTGTCTCATGTGTTCTGGGATGGGGCTTCTAGAAGGTGATTGGATTAGATCAGTCATATTCAGTGTGGGATGATGATAGACTAGAAGGTGATTGGATTATAGGGACAATGTGCTATGCTCATTCGTGGATTAGCCCATTGATGAATTTATAGCTGTGAGTGCACTATTAGGAGGCCTAGTGGAAGAAGTAGATCATAGTGAGTGTGATTTTGACAGGTATATATCTGTCTCTGGCTCCCCCCTTTCTCTACTTCCTGGCTGCCATGGGAAGTGAAGGTTTCCTCTGCCATGCCCTTCTGCTTTACTGTTTTGGCCTTGGAGCCAGACAACCATGGACTGAACTGTGTGAAACCATGAGCCAAAATAAACCTTTTCTTCCTTAAGTTATGTGTGTCAGGCATTTGACAATAAATCTAACTAATGTAGGGGCAGCAGGAATAATTAGGACAAATTTCTAGCTAGGCAAGTCAATTCCCACTGGTGTTCATCAGGAAAATCACTCTACCTATTACCTACTTTAATGTGGTAAGAATGAAATTAGCCTATGCAGGTAAGATTTACAAAGCTCTGAAAGGCTTTTGCAAATGTTGAGTATGAAGTGGTTGCTCTATATACCTGCTACTTTTCAAGGAGGAGGGAAGTGCAATGTCGTTTGAATAAATGACTTCTAGTTTGCTTTACAAAACCTTCTTGAGACCCATATATAAGTCATGCCTGATACTGGGGATAAGCCTGGCCAATAAAGATGGGGGATTATAAAAATATGATGACAGGTATCAGGCATGGCCAAAAGCCTGTCAAACAGTTACAAAGAAAGGGATGAAACTGTGCTTGTGTATTTCTATATATATGAAATATATATGTAAAATACAAAAAAAA